>QFDD01002842.1:0-20289 GCA_006871305.1 Vachellia collinsii | reverse complement strand
CTAATAAGGTCCCGTTTGTTACAAGAAAAATTTCTCAGAAAAAAGATCTCTTCCTATTTAGCTAGATCAAGTATTAATTAATTTGTGATTAGTGCAGTTTGTCCTTTGTAGTGACTTCTCCCATCCATCCAAATAACCCCCTCAACTATAAATGGCATGCGCCTGCAACTCCAGTTGTAGTCATGTAAAGTTTTAACGAAAAATAAATTATGTATTATGTGAATTTCAACTAATTAAAACAAAAATTGCAATGCTTTGATCGGAATAATTTAAGACAAAAGACAAATTGATGTGGCAACGATAATCATCCTTGTTTAATTTATTTGTTTACTTGCTTCCTCCTTCCACAAATGCTGGCTTCCCACAAATACTGTGCAAAATTGTCCCCTACTCTATAAGATCACTTTTATTTTACATAAATCAATCTCGTTAATATAATATTTAAATTTTGCTTTTGAAGTAAGATACAAAAACTTCCCTTAAATTGTTTTTTTGTTTTTAAATTACACCTACATATTTACTCTCTTTAGTCTTTACAGATAGTACGCCGGCCTGTTTTGTTCTCTTGATCTCTAGCTAGAGACTTCCAAATTAAATCCTCATGAAATTTTCGATGAAGACCAAATTTATCTGTGCTTGTTTCCTTCTCGACATTAAGGTTATATTAAGGATAAAGATTCATCAAGAAAACATATTAAAAACCACTTAATTAGTCTTGCAAAATACTTCAAGACTATAAAAGAACTCTAAAGAGTAGCCTATTAGGCGTGTTTTCGCATACATATAATTATTCAAACCTAGAATAATGATATGAAATAACCAAGCTGTTCAAATTCTTGAATATAAATTGGTTTCGTCACAATAAAAATCAAACTTGAATTCAGAGTTTCAATTAAAAATCTCAAAGCCTAAATCTAGAAAAATGATAAGTTACATAAAGAGGTCCCCCCCCACTTCTTTATCTTGTAATTTTTTAAAGAAAAAATTACCAATAATAGTAATTAGGACTTTTTGACGATTAAATTCTTTTTATCAGAGCTCATAGAAATTTTTGAGGAAAAAAACTACTCATCATATTAAAAGAGTTGTAAGTTTTACTTTCAGTTGATTTCAAAGGGGAATCATGATCATGGCACTTACTTTTTTTTTAAAAAAAATAACGACTGACTTTTCTAAAACATAATTTCCGACATTCAAGGTTTTTATTTATAATTAATTTAATTATAAAGTCCTCTTTGTAGTTGCTTGACTTTCTTCTTTCACCATTGGCAATTTAACATGAAAAAAACATGCGATGGAGTACAATTATTGCCAAGCACAAGCGCACGCTTGAAAACCACTCAACAATAACATGAAATTACTAATAATCATTGGCATAACAATCTTTGTGTTTTGAAATATTGATGGGCACAAAATGTGAACCAAGAACTCCACAAGTGCACATGTCATATCAAGTAATAAAAAAGTGAGTAGAATAACATTTTCACAAGGATTTAATACCAATTAAGTAGAGTAATAAGCTTACATTTTCATTTAAGTTAAGCGAGACACATAAATATAATAAAGACAAAACAAAAATCTAACTAAAATCATAAATTAAATTTAAACTATAATTAAGGCTAAGGATAATTCTAGATCTTAAGTAGAAACTTGGATTATTATAGTATTGATTACTTTTTAATGTTTAATTTATCCTCTTAATTGTAATTAATGTTATATTTGCTAGTCTATGAATTTTAATTACTTAAAAGGGTCTTCCAACTCATTAAAAGACGTTTTAATTATTTTAATCCATAATTTTAAGTATATTCCTATCCTACAGACAAATTACGTTTAAAACTCAATCTTACACTATTAAATTGAAGGTCATGTCCAAAGTCCCTATCCTTAAATTTCTTTAGAACACTAAAATCTGTCTTAATTGGATCCTTCATTTTTCATAACAGTCAAGCACTCAATTGAATAAATAAATATAACATTAAAACAATTAAATATTAAAGCTAGCATCCATTACTTCATAATCAAACTACAATAATTTAAAATGAAGTTTTAACTACATAAATTGAACATTCCCATTAACAAAATAAGAGCTAAACAAAAAAAAAACAAGAAGAAGAAGAAGAAGATAAAAGTTATAGGAAAGAAGAACAAGAAAAAGAGAAACTAAATAATTACTCAAATCTTAAACTTCCTCCCTCTAAACTTGAAGCCATTGTGTGCCACCCAAGAAAAAGAACAAACTCCTCCTTCTGCCCTTTGATGCTCATTTTATAAGCTTCTGAGTGCTTGTTGTGAGTGTATCCCTTTATTTGTGATAGCTATAAAACAAAATAGATATGAGTACATTTTGTAGATAAGATTATTTCTATTCTAATAATCAGATTTAGGGAGAAATTGTATAAAATAAATCAAATAGATATAAAATATCCAAAAATGTGATATAATATATTTAAAATCTCCCTCTATTTGATTACAAAATATTCACATATCAAATATTGACAAGTTTAGCATACTTCTTGTCAGTTTGTTTGCTGTCCAGCAGAAGGTAATTACAAAGTGGGTCATTCTACACACAAGCCCAGGATAATGTGACTTTATAATAAAAAAAATATTACATTGAATTTAATCAATACGATGATGTCAAACATTATTAGCCTTAGGAATCACCTGGCCACGTAATAAAAAAAAAATATTATAAAATGTTCCACAATATGGCACATTTGCTTTGTAACTACATATTTGAATAGAATAAGAGGTAAAAACCCCGTGCGTTGCATTATTGATGATGTAAAAGGTCTAAATCTAATGTTGGATTCCAATTGATAACCAACTTCTAATTACAAAACTAACATCAGAAAAACAAAACCTTTTGGAAATGTGAGTTTAAGGCCCCTAATTAATTGAAACTCAATCGCACAAAAATAGATAAATGTTTTTTTTTTGCTAGGTACACGTATCCTTTAATCAACCGATACAACCATGTTTGAGCATTCGTGTTTGAGCATTGCCCAGCACACAATACCTAAAAAATTTATTAAAATGTGCAAGGGGATCAGTACATGGAGAACTATTGCGACTCAAGAAATTAAAGAAGTTACAAGACATGGATCGAATAGCAATAATCTAATAACAATTGTTATGTTTGGGCCAAGAATTTGACAGGCCATTCTAAAGATCCATAATTCAGAGGCCTGGATTTCACAGTACAGCCATTACATGGAGAACAAAACCCAGTGGCGTCATATGTTCTCGTTACCGATACTTGAGATGAATCTGACGCTTGAAATTTGTCTACTTTTTATTTGAAAGACAAACAATAAAGCGCAGTGTTATGAGCAGAGCAACCACCACAAGGAAGCCAATCCAAATATGAAGTACTATTTTCATAGTAAAAGCATTTAAAGGGATCATCATGGCCTTCTGGATTTATACTTTGCTGAACGAAACCACCTGGAGGATTATTTATAGCTTGAAAGTTATGGTTGAGATGACCATAGCCACCATACCCAGATTGTATTTCATCTCTTCTAACCAATAATCACCATGTTCCAAGTAATGCACCATGATCTTTAAAATCTTTCTCCAACGTCCCTTCTGAGGAATAGTTGCTGAAGAAGGTGGTGGCTGGGTATCAGGAGTTTCCGTTTTGCTTTCTTGAATCCTTTTGATGCCAGAGTTCATCAACATTAGTTGTATGTGGAGGCTTTTGAAGACTTTCTTGTGATCTGTAAAACCTGTCCGATCATTTTCCACGCCTGCAGCTTCTTCTCTTATTGCTAGAATTGAAAGGAGGAACCTAATGATCTACACAGTAAACAGCTTATGACAGATAAGTGACCTCATTTTGGTAAAATAATCTCTAATATAATACTAACAAGCCAAGCAAGAGTTCGAAGAATTACGTCAACTTGCTTCAACATGGTTGCCAAGTCAAGAATAGTGTTGCCATCCGAGTCTCTCAAACTGAGGAGCATACAGGCGTCGACGATATCGAATTCCATGAAAGCTTTAAGAATCTCCAGGTGACTGTACATCACACTCAAGTGGAAAAAAGTTTTCCCATTATCAAGGATCCACAATGACTCTGGCTTTGATCTAATCAGCTCTAACACAATATTTGTTCTCCCTCTTATAACTGCATAATGCAAGGCAATTCTGCCATGTTGATCAGGAATCAATAATGCATGGTCACAAGCTTGCAATAACTCCTTCACAATGCTCATGTGGCCTTCTGCAGAAGCTAAGTGAAGGGTTGTGCTTCGGAACAAGTCAAGCTCAAGGGCAATTTGGTTGTGCGAGTCAGAAGGACTTTTGTGAATTCAAGGTGGCCATGGGAAGCTGATTTGTGCAAGGGAGTTTCTATGAAGATAGTTTGTGAGCTAATTTTGTGCAAAATTCCTGGGTCTTCCTGAAGCAATGCATGCAAAGTTGAAACACAGCCTTTATAGGATGCTTCATACAGAACTCTCACTTTATCTTCTTCATGATGATGAGCAGTCTCTATGTCCATCAGCTCCGTCTCTTGCAAAGAAGAACGACTCATCATTTGCTTCATAATTAATCAGAAACCGACCCTGGCTGCAAATTACCAATTCAGTTAGAATCCTTGCTCAGGTCCCTCCGTTTCGTGAAACATACAGATAAGGGAATCTTCGGGAGAAAAGAAGGGTTAATGTATAACAATCGAGAGGTAAGCATGGAGAAATTCTAGGAAATGCAATAAAATAACGAAAGAAATAAAGGAAGTGATTGATGTACAAGTGTAAGCATTCTGTATTTAATTCTCCTCTTGAACAGTCGCCGTTTCATATCCATGCTATACCAGTTTAATGTCGGCAATTGTCGTACCTATTCCATATTCATGCTATAACATTTTAATGTCAGCAAGCCCTGTATTATGGTGTCCTTTCTCTTGGAGCTTTTTCACAGAGCAAAGCTCATCCACAAATGCCGGAATCATCAACGTATAATGCAAAGATTACAATGTGACTTGGATTGCATGAAGCATCGAGCCGCCAGTGGACCCATGCACGCGGGCTCATTATTAGGAGCACAGGACATTCGATTTTTGATGAGCACCACTCCGAGTTTTTATTGCCGAACTAAACCCAATTATGTGCGTGGCGACTATTAGGCTTTCTTTATGAGAACAAACGTGGACAAATCATGTACCAATCAATGATTATCCCTTGTTGTGATGCGATTAAGCAAATTGGGGATATCGACAAATGATTGATGTGGGGAAAAAGTTTATCAAGTTTGATTGTCAGAGTTACTATAAAAAATGAACTGAATATATTCGGACACTAGAAAATGCCAAAAAAAAAACGAAAAGAAAAGAAAGAGGGAAGAAGGTTAAGATTTATACTGTCACCACTCTTTCGTTTTTCAGGGTAGAACTTAACGAATCACCATGCAACTAACTTCTACATCAGAATTGGAGGGAGTTTAATGATAAGATTCGGAACTCTTACATAATCAGAATCACAATGTGTGTTTGGGACAAAAGAAATTCAAAAATTTTAATATCGCACCGAAGGTCCGTAGTAAATTCTATGGAGTTTATTTATTAGCTGGTGCATATAATTATTGTGTAATCAGATTATTGATGAGAAGAAAATAGATTTTGGATCAAATTTATTCATAAAATGGATTTTCTTGAATAATGATTCATCCCACCTCTCGTTATTTATATTTATCCCACTCTAAAACAAGTAATGTCGTATGACTGATTGGCAATAATTTTGTGCTGGTTCGGGTTATTACGAGGCAACCTCCAATTTCACACAAAAGAAGGGTCCCAATAAAGATTTTCGTAGGAATTCGAAAGATTTGGTTGCAGAAGAAGTTGGAATTTATTCCAAAGGAATGAATAATTAAGTGAAAAGTCAAGATAATGCTCATATAGATGAACTCCAAAGGAATACCTACGCAATACAGGTCTCAATTATTAAGTTTTGAAGGGCCAATAAATTGTACTAACAACAACTAGAAGGGCATCTTCATTCGCTTTAGAATTTTATTTATGTAAACTGGAAGTTAAAATTAAATATTAACTAACTAATATCATCAAGAGAATATCGATATTATTTTATTTTTTAATTCACTTTTATTTTATGGAATGGAGCCCTTAACATCTTCTCATAGTCCTACAAAAAGCCATTTGGTACATACCTATATTCTCAATTCGTTTCTTCCATAGATACGTACTTTCTTGTTATTTCCAAGCTGAGCTGGAAATTAACGACGCGCGCATGAAAACGATACACGACCTTCACTGTGTAAACAACATATATGCACTTATTAACATGACAAAACAAAAATCAATATATTGAACAAAACAATAGGGTCAAAAGATTTTTCTGATGCATTGTGCCGAGAGACTGATCAGCCCCACCAGATCTTATGCAGAAAGCCTACACTGAAACAACCTCCAATTCCAAACCAAAGTAGGGTACCGGAATAAAACTATCTACTATTAGTACTTGGGTCATCGATTCTGCTTTTTTTGGGTTAATTCTCAAGTTGTTGTTCCATTCTCATTTCTAGTATTTTTCCATTCCTTTAAGTGCCAAACATGTTGGAAGGTGAGTGATGTCAGCACATTAGCTACCTTGTATTACATCATTTACGTGACTCATCACACCATGACACCACAGTCATATTGAAGATGACACTACTTGAGACATTGAATCTTCTGAGTGTGTATAATTGGAATTACCTTGAGAAAGAGTTGCTTGTTCTATTAATTAGTTCTATACCCAACAAACACATTGAAAATGGCTCTATGTTTGTCTTAGAAAAATACACCTATGCTCTTAAAACATACGAGCTAATTGAACCGTTTACTTTCCTCTTAAATTTAATAAACCCCCTCTGGTCCTTATTACTCCAACTTCTCTAAGTTATAAGAAGTCTTTTAGAATGATAGTTTGGTCCCAGATATAAGAGATTAAGAGGATAATTATATAATGCCTGTTTTCCATTTTCATCTCTTGTTTCAAAATACTATTAAATTAATTGATGTTTTCCACTTTCAATCACATTCTTTAATAAGGTTAAAATAGATAAATTTTATCAAATTAATTAAAAAATATTTAATGATTTAATTAAGGGAAAATTGGGGGGAAAATCCTCTATTGGGAAATTAATTGAAGAATGAAACCTGCTTAATTAGTTACACACATGAAAACTGGGTTGTATACGTGAAAGTTTAGTTGCATATGTGAAAGCTTAATTGCACATAACGTGGATGCTCAATTACATATTGTAGAAGCTCAGTTACACATGTATAAAAGGTCTCATTTTATAATTAATTCCCCAACGGGGATTTTTCCTTAATTCTCCCTTTAATTAACATTGTTTGGTTTGTGTGAATTGTTTAACAATCTTTCATAATTTATCGGAGGAAGTATGAGGCATCAATTACTAATTCTCGTTTGACCCAAGGAATGATAGTTTAACCTTTAAACTTGTCCTAAATAATTTTTCCAACTTTACCCCTCTTTAAATGAACCTCAAATTTTTTTTAGTAAATTTTACTTACTATTAATTTTTTTTTTTTTTTTTTTTTTACTTTTGAACCTCAAATAATAACAAGGGTAAAGTGAAAAAAGGTAATTAACATGGCAGATGGTGCCTTACATTTGAGACAAAAAATTGCTTCTGGTTGGTGATTTATAGTAAGTAAAATTTACTAAAACATAACAATAGTACTGTTGGGGTAAAAATGACCAAAACAAATCATGCGATTGATACGTGGCAATTATGATCGATGATATGCTAAATCAAAAGGAAAAAAAGAAAAGAAAAAAAATCCAGATTTGAAGAAAAGTGTTGGATCCCATATTCTAACTTATTTTAGGGGCTTGAGAAGACCCGAAGATTGTGGGGGATTTGTAAATGAATCATTGCCAATAATGTCAAGCATTATGTGAGTCCACTTCTAATGCGTGTGTCACAACCTTGCTCTCGACATTGTCCTCCATCGTTCTCAACATTTGAAACTAGCTATAGGAATAAAACATGAATTCATCACCAACAAGCACTTGGTTGAATGGGTGAGGGCATCCAACTAATATATATGGGGTTTTGGGTTCAAGCCCTAGATAAGCAGCGTTAAAAATTTATTGGGAGATCTTATCACTTAGAGGGTCTTACCAATGTTCGATCCTGATTATTCGTCTTACCAGTACTCGATCCAGATTAGTGGATTGCTCAAATATCTAATAATAGAGTCTAGAGAAAGCGTCGGATATCGGATGGCTAAAGGCACATAAAAAAATGAATTCATCAAACCTGTTTTACAATAAATTTCAAGGTTTTACACTAGAACGAATATTTATTTGTCCTCGGAGTGGTCAAAGGTAGATATGTTGACATTATCATGTGAAATGCAAGAATTTATGAAAACGTGAAGTGTAAGAAGTCTGTTAATGGAATGGGGAAATGAACATATAAATATTTACAAAAATAATTAACATTAAGTTAATAAAATCCAAGAAAACAATCTTTTAGAGTGTAGGGTCTAATAATCTATAGATTTATCTTTTGTAAACAATCTTTTTTGTGATCAATAAATTTCTTCTTGATTTCCTTAACATTAATATTTGAATGGAAAGTAGCTAGAGTTTATTCAATAACATATGAGAGGTAGGAATGAGGATTCGGAGAGTTTATCTCACCGTTGTTGAACTTTCAACTTAAAAATATGGATCGTCTAAAGCTCTAGCGATTGTTGATTTGTTCGACAACGTCTAAAACAAATCAAAAAAAGAAACTGACTCTTTTTTGTCAGTTAAGCTAAAGTTCCCGTAGTTTTCGCTGTTCCCTGAACGTAAAGTTAACTGATGTAAATGGATACAGATGAGGGAATTTTTGAACAAAAGTAGAGTTAATTAAGACTACCATGTTGCTTAATATAAGAGTTAATTGATTTTAATTTATTGGAGAGATTATAAAAGACATACACTACTTAAAAGTATTCATTTGTGTATATAACTAGATTATATATTAGTTTACAAATCAAACAAATTAGTTCGGAGAGAAATGATATATAAATACTTTTAAGTAGTATATTTACCTTCCTTAATCTTTCTAACAAAAGTCAAATAGCTCTTATATTTAGGAATTGAGGTAGTACATAACAAGTGAGGGTACTAATATGGAGATGTAAATAGCTTTAAGACGCACCCATAGTTGAACTTTCAACAAAACCTATTGTGTTAATCTTGATTTGTTTCTTATGTCAAAATCAGAAATTGACCCTTCACGCAAGTTAAGTTAGAATACTTAGCTTGCAATTTCTTCCACACCATGAAACATATAGAGACAAGGAAACCTTTGAATGAAAAGTAGAGTTGATACACAACAAACGAGAGGCAACCTTTTTCGGTCATTGTTGAAGGTTATACTTTCAGCAGCGACAGGCAACCTTTTACATCGCTGATAATTCTATATATTTCCATATATTTTAGTACCTAAACATAACTTTTTGATTCCCATATTTAGATTAATTAGATATAATTAGGAATAATATGCATAAGGGGTATTTGGATCATTTTAGAGATGTTATACAATTAGGTGATTTAATTAATATATTAGATGATGCTATTATTAAAATAGTTGACTATGAGCTTATTTTATGTGTAAATGGACCCATATGCAATTTGGTTGAAATAAGGAAATGACAATCAAGACCCAGGATTTAATACAGCTAAGGACCAGCAATTGAGAAAACTCAAGGAAGCACCCAAAAGATATCGTCAACCAAAGACCTGAATTGGAAAATTGACAGCGAAAGGCCAAAGGTGTAAAACACTAAAACTTGAGTTTTGGATAGAAAGGAAAAGGGGGCAGATCTGATATAAGCCGTGGACCTTTGACACAACGGGAGAATAGACTGAGATCACGCACTCCATCACTCTCAGATTAGATTCCTTCACTATGTTTGCTTCTTCCATCTTCGACTCCCTCCGTCCACTCCTCTGTTCAAACTCCCACCATCGTGCTCTCTCACTTCTTTGTCTCATCTCTATTTCCCTCTGTAACATCCTCAATTTTTCTGTAACCGAGGATAAGAGCTAAATGAGGTGCTACAGAGTAATTAAGGGTCTGAAGAGTAAACATAAGTATAAGAGATGTCAAAGGTGCCATTTTGCAAGTATAGAAAATGTAAGGGCAAAATCGCAAAATGGTCATTTTTTTAAAAAGTTAGGGATATAATGGTCATTTTGGGAAAAGATGACCAAAATATTAGAAAATGACCTGGCCACCAAAAGGTAGAGAAAAGTCACTGATCAATAATTCAGCCTCAATTAAGGTTAAATGGACAACAATACACTTCGTGGGAAATTTTTACATTAATTAATATTTTGGCTATTTAATGAGTTTTTAGGCCAATAGCATTATTTAAATTGTCCAGAGGCATAAAAAATGTAATTTTAAAGTGGCTAAAAATAGTTCATGGAGTGCCCTAATTTATAAAATTGTTTTCAGCAGAAAGTGAAAAACAATTTGCTGGAATGGCAGTACAAAAGGAAAAAAATCGCCGAATTTGGATTTTCAGAAGAAAATTAATTAAGGACATTTCCGAAATGAGATTAGAGTTAAGAAAAATACCCTAATGAGCTATTGAATTATAAGAATTTCGTTCAGCTATGCTAAGGAAAGGAAGGAGTGTGATTTTGTGTATTTTGATGCTTCCAATGGATTTAGAAGGTAAAATTGTGTAGAGTAAGAGTACGAATACAATTTTGGAAGTATTGGAATTACAAATGATAAAGTTACAAGTTAAGTTCCCAAGAAAGAGTTTTGTGAGTTGTTAAGTGGTAATAGTACATTGATAATAGCATATTATTGATGGCAAGTACACTATGACATTTGCAGAATTCGGAATTGCCAAGAAAGATCCCAAAGTGCAAGTAGGAAGCCATTGAAGTCAATTGGAAAGCCAAGTCAAGAATAAGATAACAAATTCTCTAACTTTGACACGTACATTGCATTTGATTATTGTGTGTTATTTGGCCACGATTGATGTGGGTTGTAGCCCTATGACATGTAATTCCTTACTTATGCATGGTTGTAGCTATACAAAACTTGATGTGCTTTGACCTTGTGCAATGTGTGTTAATGTGGGAAAGTAAGGTTTTATTAAGTTTTCATGGCATGTTAATGTTACATTCCAATAATCATGCATGTTGATGTGTTAGTTAGAATTATTTACTACTGGGATTTCTTTGAAATATCATTCTTTCAAATGACTAACCATAAGCACAAGCTCAAGAAGCAAGGGGCAAAAGGTGCAAGAGTGAAAGGTGGGTGGCATCCAATGTAAATGGAAAAGTTGTACATGTGGTGCCTATTGCTTTGTGACATGTGTATTTTGGAGGAATGTATGATAAACCTCGACCTTATGGCATTTATGTGATGCATGCTGTAAATATGTGCCAAATGTGTTGTATGATTGTGTCTTGGTATGTGTATGCATGAAGAGAAAGGAATTGAGCATGCAAATCAACAATAAGAGGTCCAAAGCCTTCAATTTTGACAAAATTGGATCAAATGAGAAAATGAAGTCCAATGACCATGAAACTTTGCATGCAAGTAGATCTTGTCATAAGCTTTCTAAAGACTTATATATTTCTTAATTTGAATTTGTGTTCAAAAAGTTATGCATTTTACAAGTTCGGCTAAAAACAAGAAAAACTGACAGTAGTAGAGTTCACCCCAGCGAAATCCATAGTCCGCTGCGGCAAAAGTGGTTAGAGAGGTTGGTTTGGTGGAGTTCACCTCAATGAAGTGCAAAGAGCAATTTTCATGTGGTCAAATGAGTTGGCCGTGATGAAGTCCTATTGGAGGGGACCAAATGAACAATGAAATTTCACATAGTTTAAGATGATGTTTGAGCTTTAACTTGTTCAAATGATTATTTTTCCTTCATAAATAATGTAATAAGCTTTAATTCAAGACTTAAACCATTTGTTTGGGATTTTTCTAGAATTAATTATGAATTTTTGAAATTGGACAACATTTTTAATATACCAAGTGAAGAGTGATTGTTTTGAGAATTTTTAAAAGCCACTTGGTTAACTAATTCTAGCTCATTTAATGGTCTCAAGCAGGTAATTTAATATCTCTAATGAGTAATTAAACTATAGAAGATAGGTGTTACATCTTAAACTGTAGCTACAATGGGTTTGATTACTCCAACCTTTGGTGAAGCTATTCATTTGACCATGAGAGGCTAAATCCTTCTGTTTGATGGTGATGATGAAGCTAACCAGAGTCTTGAGCTAATCAAAGAAGTTCTAATTTCTTAATTTCATTTTTCCAGTCACCATATGTTTAGATTTCAATTCCTAAGGTATCTATGGATTGTAATATATATATATATATATATATGGTTGGGATTGCATCTAGGTTTTTAATGCATTATGGATTGTGAAACTTATATCAAATTAGTCCTAATGGAATTTAATCAAACTATGACACTTCCTTTTGTTATTCAATTGGTGTACTTTCCTTATTCTCTTGAATCAATTAGTTTTCTAGAGTTGTAGGAATTAATTGGAGGTGGAGAGGATCTAATATAAATATGGTATAATCTAAAACTGATATATTTCTAATTAATCAATTGATTCTAGGTTTCTAGATGATATTGAAAGGTTAGAAGTGTTGATAAGCAAGGTGCCTTGCTTGTCTATATGTTTACTTAAGTGATAAGGAACTAAATTCTAATTTTTTTAAATTACTATAATTGCCTCCAAAATCTCTTTTGACTTGAGACTAATTGTCCATCGATTGTTTCATTAAACTTTTGGCTGATGAAATATTATGTTTTTGACCCTATAGTAATTACCCTCTTCTCAATCTTCTATTTATTGTGCTATTTGTCAAATATTGAGTCTTAACTATACAAATTTAATAAAAGGAATCAAATAAGGGAAAGAAAGTGAACAATAAGGGAAGTAGAGAGACCCGAAATCTGATGCTCTTTACATAAATGAAGATTTTTTTTATAAACACAAATTTGAACCAAAAAGAAAAATTGCATATGATTTTCACATTATTTGTCAGAATTTCTAAAAGTATAAATGAAAATGGATATCTCTTGTGTCCCGACTTTTGTTTGAGTTACACGTCTTAATTAATTATTTAGATAATCACTTCTTCAATTAACAAGAAAAGAGAGGTCAGAATAAATAGAAGCATTTACTATCCGCATCTAACAAAACATAGTTGAACTTTCGACTTAATATTGCCATCTTCAGCTCGCCTAACTAATTAATTAATAAGTCGCATGCACCCATTGGCAAATGATGATGATGATGATGAGTTGCATGCATCAAAATTAATTAGAAATTGACCATTGAAAAGATAGGGAGGAGCGAAGAGTAGAAAATACTAAATTTATATCTTTTTATAAGATAAAATTTAGAAGATTTTGGCATCTCTATTCATAAATGTTTTTTTTTTGCAAAATTTAAGAATTAATATTCTTTTTAAAAGATGCCTTTGAAAATAAATGTGTGTGGGGAGAACCCGGGGGAGGGGGGGTTAGGCATTAATAAATAAATTTATGATTTTTGTTTTTTTTTTTGGGTGGTATTTGATAAGATATTTTTTTGTCATAAGATTTTTTTTTAGAGTGATTTTATTCTTCACTCAAGTGCCAACGTAGATGTGGGGTCCATATATTTACTGAGTTAAACAGATTTTAAAAAAAAGAAATATTTTCTTCACTTATTCCTTGATGCGCCACAATTCTAAGCACACAAATACACAGGGATCTCACTTATTTTCTCGTGAACATATATTGACTGAGTCAACCATTTTTAATTATTTATATTTATATATGCAATCATTTCTCTCCTCATATATATTTAGTTGATAAGAAACGAGTGGTTGGAAAAATAAGAGTACCATGGATTATCAATGAAGTAACATTGTTGAACTTTCAACTTAATTGGATCAAGTACCATCATTTGGTTGAGCACTAAGCTCGCTAACACATAACTACACACATTCATCCATGTAAGAATTCCGATTAATCTTATAATTATACTCCTTCCAGAATTAAATATAAGATATATATATATATATAAATAATTGAGTGGTTTGCTTTCATTATAAATGTAAGACTTCAATCTATTTCATTTTTTAAATTTACAATTTTTTTAAACTAAAAAAAAAAGAATTTCCATTAATAGGGTAATTTCAATGAAAATAATTAAATGAGTTATTTTAGAAAATCCATTCCAACACACGTCACTTACTCGTTGTTTTTGGTAATATAGTATTCCCTTCCGTCCCTAACAATATGTACAAGATCCACTATAGAGTTTAATGCACTTTAATCCCCTTTCTTTTACAAATGTATACTTTTTCTCCAAACCATTCCGTATGCATACTAAGAGTGCCAATTTCGTTTCAATGCAAATGATTAAAAAAAAGTATTATGGAGAAGGCAACGCTCAAATTTTATTTATAAATAACTAAATTAACTTACCCCCTCAACTTCTATAAATGAGCTTTAAGTTATTATCTGTGTAATATCAGAAAAGCCCTTGCAAGAGCATGACAGTGTGTGTGGGGGAACTGGTTAGGGACTCTCCCAACCCATTATATTTGAATTGGATAGTTCAGAACCGATTGTTTTTTATTTTTATGAAAAACTTATTTGAATGAGTATAAAATATAAAATAAAATTAATCTCTTAACTATCATATTTTTAAATAATGACTTTTTTATAAAAAAAATTGTTAATTTTAAAAAAGTCATATTTAAACCGTTCAAAATCAAATATGGATAGTCCATATCTAATGGGTTAGGGAAATTTGTCAAGTTTATCAATAAGTTAACAAGCTGAAATGCAGCTAGCTGATATGTGGTATTTGCCAATTAGTGACTTTTGCGTTGTCGGCAAGAGGCATATATGTACAACAGTATCGTGCATGAGTTGTTTTTGGGATTATTGTTGTTTTTTTCTTTTTTCGTCATTGTTTGTGTCTTTTTTTCCCAACTTTTGTTATGTTAGTGTGTTACGTTTATATAAATATATATATTTATTCTTGTTGCATGGTTGGATGTGATAATAAAATTTAGGGTTGAAGTGTAATTTTAATAACAAAGTTTTTTATCAAAAGCATTTAATACAATCAAAATTTGAAGAGTGTAAAATTAGAAATGATCTATTAAAATTTGAGCAATTTTAAGTAGCCCAAAACTTCCATCGGTTTTTTTTTTAGGTCTCACTTGTTCTCCATTTGGCATGTGTGGTGGCTCCCACTCTTTTATTTTCGTTGTTTTTCTTTTCTTTTTCTTTTTCTTTCTTTCTTTTTTTGTGCATCATGCTCGTCCTCCTCTCAATCATCCTCTTCATCGCATAAATCTTTGAAGACTTTTAATCTCCAATTTCCCCCTTCCACCATGAGTGCTTACGAAGAAGGTCTCAACAATTTCAAACAAAATTTCATAGGATTAGACGAGCAACAATTTTTCTTTGGGAAAATAAACAAACTAGGCTCATCAATTCTAAAGTTTTGAAGGTAATATTATCCAGAATATTATCATACACAGAGATCCCATATTTTATATCAAACTAAAGATATGCGAAAAAAAGAAGAAAAACTACAAAGAGGAGCCCTAACTATTATCGATTCTTCGAAGTTGCTGGGTACGTTGAGGAAGTTCTAATTGGCTCTGTCCCGCCACCGAACCTGAAGATGATCTATCCTCGCCGCTACCAACATCACATGTTTTGGCGTCAGCATAACTGATGAGATGAGGACTGAAGAATCAAAGGGAGGAGGAGGAGTGTAAAAGGTAACAGAAGTAGTATTAGCCTATTAAAGGGGAGTGTTAAAATTACTTCCTTTCAAATATATTTTATTTATTTTTACACCCATCAAAAAACTTAATTATATTAGATACTCATGACGAAAAATTTTATTATTAAAATTGCAACTTAACCTTAAAATTTATAGAAGAAGATTGTTTAATGTCAAATTCTTTTATTTCAACAACTATTGTGTATGAGTTTCATCGAAAGACCACACTGAAGTATTTTTTTTTAGTTACATCCATTATTTTAAAGCATTTTATAGTTCATTCATTACTCTAAAATATTTTTCAAATGTATCCAACCCTTAAAATTATGTTTTTGTGCATTTAACACTCTAAATTGTTAAGTACCAAATTACACCAAAAAATATGAGGTATACACAAACTCATTTTAATTAGAGAGAAATCTTCAATTAATTAGTAAACAGAGATAATTAACAATAGTTAAAACTTTTTTAGGCATAAAATTAAGAAAGTTATCTACTTTTTCTCTTGAAACAGAAGAAAGTTATATACTAATTCTAAATCTGTCGTTGAATGTTTGTCACTAATTTCAATTTTTTTGATAACGACCCTTTCTTTCTAGCAAACCAAAAAAGAAGTTAGATTCAAGAAAAGGTGCTGTATATTTTTATTAGAATCCCCTGCACCCTATGTCCTTTTGGATTCTGCATTAACATATAAAGACAGTTGAAAAAAGATAATAAAAATTCACGCGCGTTGACTTGGTTAACTACAGGCATAACGGTCTTCTCTCTAAACGCAATCTTTTTAATGAAAAATTTATTACAGAGTATATACTCAAAACAGAGTAATATTACGTTGGCAAAAAAAACAAAACAGAGTAATATTACACGAAGAGAAACATACCCGTAATATAACATCAATAAACCAATTATTATCCTCAAAGCAAAGAGTGAACAGCTTTTTGATTGCTCTGACACATTTCTTCACTATCCAAATTATAAGACGCAGTGTGATTAACACGACAATCACCACAAGCAATCCAATCCAGGCCAAAATTGAAGCTAAAAAGGTGATCGAAACTGCTTTATTATCCCAAAGATGATCTGGCATCACCATTTGAAGGGCAATTAAGTAGGCAAGGACTAGGGTTGTGAGAGTGATACACATTCCTATGGATAGAAGCCATATCAGAGCTTTGTTCTTCACAGGAACCCCACTTACGAGCAAGAGGGTCACACTAAGCGATGAAATGAAAGAGATGGTATTGTAAATTATGTACCGCAGAAACAGACTTTCGGAACGAAAAGATGAGACTGCTTCACCAGGACAATAGGACTCGTTGTTATTAAGGATGGTGCAATTTAGGGCTTCATTGGTTGAGCCTTGAGATAAACCTTGTTGGATGAAGCCACCAGGTGGGTTCACTGATGATTGAAATGTGATGGTGGCTATAACAGTGGATACTAAACTCAGATTCCCTGTCATTTCTTCTACCCAGTCACCTTTGTGTCTGAACCAACCTCCAATCCATTTCAGAATTCTTATGAAACAGCTTCTCTTTTTCTTCTTCTTTCGAATTCGAGGTCTTGCAACTGGTGGTGATGACTGTGAATTGTGAGTGTGGCTTCCGTTCGTTTCACCAGTTCTGATACCAGAATGTTCTATCAGCATGACTTGTATTTCTAGGGCTTTGAAATCTTTTGGACTACGTTTAAGGATGTCATAGGCACTAAGTCCCATGGCGTTCTGCAGAGAGATAATCAATCCTTTCATCATATTTACCATTAAAATGTGAAGCCATTTTCTCAACCGATGTCTTGGAATAAAATTTCCTTGCCTTCCTTAAATAAATTATGTGCTTCACAAAATTCTTTAGCTTCCTCGTATTAAACCTATTCTCCTTTGATTAATAAAATATATTTATATATATACACATTGTCAGCTACAAGCGTACATATACATACATCTTTAACTCATAGTCTCTACTCCCTCCTCAGAATGCTTTTATATACACACACAGACCCTTACGCATGCATATGAAATTTCAGTAATTTAGTATTGTTTGAATATTGAATTACGTGATTAATTAAAATATCACTTACATCGCACTCGTATTAAAAAACCTAATGCATAAGTTAGAAATGATAATTGATATCATTTTTGAAATTCTTAGCGAGGTTTTGCTTAGTACTATTTGATATTTATTATTTTATATCAAATCCTTGACTAATATATAGAAAGCTTGGAATGCAAGGCAATAATCAACTTTGATTTATTATAATCCTTTAGTCTATTAAAAAAGACTTGATATAATACTAAACATGTTTAGTACTTCGATTGTTTTCTTAATCTATATATAATTAATTAAATATAATGTTCTCCTCTATTCGATTGCCAACATCCATTACCATTTCTTTTCTTATATTTGTTTTCTCTTTTGGCAGCAGAACAACACGTTATTACAAATTTAAATGACACTAATAAAGCTTCCAAGAGAAGTAACAAAGCATGCAAATTAGCCCTATTGCATTCCACTACTTCTAGAACAAAACACATTGACTAATGTTATGCAAACCAACAAGTGTTGTGTCTAGTAGAAAGAGCAAGTTTTTCACAACATGGACAATCAAGATTCGAAGTCTCGATGGAAGATATGTCCACATTTTGTATATGATAATATCTTGAACATGCTTTCACAAGAAGGATAAATGTGCTTATATAAAAAATAAATAATGTTATGCATCTTTGTGTTGCTGTATTATTCAAGTACAAGGTAATCTCTGACGCTTGAACGTCTTCATCCATTTGTTCCATAGCCAAAACACAAAGCGCAATGTGATGAACAGAGTAACGAACCCAAGAAATCCAATCCAAGTATTGAGTGTAACTTCAGATATATCGTAGGCAGAGTCAAATAGTTCACCATCTGGAGCCACCAAGTAGAGTTCATTGAGATAGGTAAGAGTTAAAAACGTAAGAGTAACACACATACCAATAGATAATATCCAAATAACGGCCTTATGCTTGAGAGGAACTCCACAAGCAAGAAAAAGAGCAACACTGAGAGATGAAACGAAAGCGATGGTATTGTACTTGAGATAATGACGAAAATAATAAGGGTAACTAATAGCTGATACTGCATCTCCAGGACACGCTGTACTATTGTCATCAAATGTTAAGCATTCAAAGGATTCATCCTCTGAAAGTATGCCTTGAACAACAAAACCTCCAGGCGGTTCGATTAAAGCTTGAACGGAGATGGTTGAAATAACTGTAGCCACCAGACTTAAGTTCCCTCTCATCTCTTCCAGATAATCACACTTCTTCAGAGGAGTGATTGTTGATGGTGGCGGTGGCGGTGGAAGACTTTCGGATGGGATATTTGCAGTATTTCTAGGCCAAGACTTCGTCAAACTGGCTTGTATTTGAAAGCTTTGCGAGTTTTCCATGTGGTCTGTTATTAAACTTATGTCAGTCTGGTCCAGGCTTGTAGCTTCTCTTATTTTTTGGATTAAAAGGAGGTACCTCACAGTCTAAATTAACCAAAAAAGAAAAAGACAGTCAGTTTATTGCTTGGGTATAGGATTGATGCGCACGAATTGAGTACCCAAGATATAATAAAATCTGAACTTACATGTTCTAATTAATCGAATCTCTTGGATTTGAGGAACTATATATGGTTCAAGTGCGTTTTTTTTTTTAAAATTTCTCATGTGCCTATAAAAAATATTAAAAAATGGATGAAAACAAACAGATCTAGCCAAAGAGACCTCCACGGTCTCCAGCCAGCCCTATATATAGACGTCAGTGACACATTAAAACTTCTTACATTGTGATTCAAAATTGAAGGTTTCGAAGCCTATACATATGTCTTGAGTAAAAAAAGGAAAAATAATTTCCAAGGGTAATTCAACACAAGCCATGACATAAAAGTATTATAGTGACAGGAAGCATTAATTAATAATCTGTACCTCAAGTCGCTTCAACATAATAGCTAACTGGAGAACTGTGTTGCCGGAGTCATCAGAGCTGGTGAAGTTGATAAGCTCACCGGTTAGGGCAAGCTCCAAATCCACTAAAGCTTGAAGGGTCTCCAAATGGTTGTACTTTACACACAAGTGGAAAACAGTTTCCCCATTAACGTGATAACTCAGACTATGATAGGAATCCAAAGGGTAATTATGTCAATTCAAGTAAATATATTGCTTAGCATTTAACTATTAAGAGGGGCACATTAAAGAAGAAAATTAAGTCTTTTTATTTTCTTTAATGTAATTTTATTATTTAAAAAAAGTTTATTTTGTATTTAGTTGATTATTAGGAAAATTTGATCTATCTTTTGAATATCTTAAATCATTTTAAGGGTCTTTAGATATATTAATAGTTTATCTTTTAGGATATTATTGTACTTATCTGAGTGCCAAATTAGGGATCTCAATAATATTATTTAATATAAATATCTTTGATTTAATTTAAGTA
>QFDD01002841.1:0-22286 GCA_006871305.1 Vachellia collinsii | reverse complement strand
AACACATTCGAATGCACGCTGGAGATGAGATGCACAATTTTTGGCAACCTCATTCGAATGGACGTAAACCTCATTCGAATGAGGGACGCATCTTCAACACATTCGAATGCACGCTGGAGATGAGATGCACAATTTTTGGCAACCTCATTCGAATGGACGTAAACCTCATTCGAATGAGGGACGCATCTTCAACACATTCGAATGCACGCTGGAGATGAGATGCACAATTTTTGGCAACCTCATTCGAATGGACGTAAACCTCATTCGAATGAGGGACGCATCTTCAACACATTCGAATGCGGTAGTAATGTAACGTCTTTATCCTCTGACACAACCTAGCATTTGGATGGACCTTCCCAATACGCCTTTATAACTTACACCCAACGGCTAATTCCCTTGTACATGATCGCATAACTCACTGAATTTGTTACGTCTCTTTACTTCTCCCGCTGAATTAAATTTCTATATTCTGTCAAAAACTGAAGAATATCGTTTATACCTAGTCCATGTAATTCAGTTATGGTTAGAGTGAAAATGCCTGGGGAACCCTCTCCTGATAAAGCCACCGGAAAAAAATCTCAGAAGCCTAAGCCCTTTCGACCTTGGGTTAATGAAGGTGCTCCTCCACCGAAACCCTTGAAAATCAGTGATCTTGTCGAACCTGAACCAAAGAAGAAGAATATGCCAAAAGGTAAAGGGAAGAAGGTTGCCATTGCTTCTCCACATCATTCATCTAATGATGATGATGATGAGCAACAATTTATTGTGAAGAAAAGGAGCAAGAAGGAGGAAGCAGCAGAAAAGGTTGTGCTGGACACTTTGAAGATTAGCAATGACAAGGTTGTGAAGAAATCTACTCACAAGGTAACTCCTGCCAAATTGACTCCAAGACCAACAAGAGAAGTCAGTGAACTTGTGAAGGAACCATCAAAATCCCCTCCACCATCAATTCCAACCACTACAGAACCACAATCATCAATACCCTCTGATGCAACAGAAGAGGACTTCACACCTCCACAAGGGTATGTCATTGCACCTATTAAACCTACAGACCAAGAAAGGTTTGATTCTTATTTTTCTAAGAGAAAGATTTGCCTTGCTATTTATATTGACTTAGAATATATGAAAACAGAATTGAAGTTGGATCTCTCTGAGTTTTTAAGTCAATATAAGCCTTGGATTGAAAATAACCTTTCATTCAGTCTGAGTATAGTGAAGGAATTCTACTGCAACCTTAAGCCTTTAGATGTGGTGGATAAGGAAGGTGATGTTTTAGAAGAAAGATTTGAAACTTCTGTGAGAGGTAAGGCACTTGAGATTTCAGCTAAGAATATAAATAAGTGGCTTGGAATACAAAATCCACCTGAGGATGGATTTGTGGAAAGATCGAATAGGGAAATACTACTAGTTTTGAAACCTCAAGGTGATCCAAAAGGGTTGAACTTTAAGCCTAGCTCCATGTTTGAACAAAATAGGATCTTTTGGTATATTTACACAAGAGTTATAGTGAACAAAGGGAATAACTTTACAAGTTTTACCCGAAGAGATTATAGTATCTTTGCTTCCTTTGTAGCAAAGGATGTTAGGAATTTGGGATCTATGATCATAACTGAACTTAGCTTATTCGGAGAGCATGCCCTTAGTTCCATTTCACTGCCATTTCCTCACCTTATCTCCTTATTCCTCAAGATGAACCAAATCTGGTATGTGGAGCCTTCGGATGAAATTGTTAGAGTTCCTAAATTTGGTAAAACTCAACTATAAAAGATGGGTATCATTGTGGCTACCAGTGATGGAGAAGGAGATGTGAAGGTCCGAAGGAAAAGGAAGAGACCAGAGATAATGGATGAAGTTCAGTCAACAAGGGCACCTACTCCTGAACCTCCAGCTACACTTGAACATATTTTTGACAAAGTTGTTCGAAAAGCTTTAGACACCATCCTCTCTTCCCACTTACACATGATGGGACAACACAATAAGGAAATGCTTGGACTCTTCAAAGTAATAGATGCTGGCAATACAGCAGTAATGGAATTATTGAGGACTCAGATTGAGAATACTCGGGACCTCTCTGAAAGGCTAAAGGCTTTTGAAGCACTTCTCCTGACACCTCAGCACCCACCTTCTTCTCAGCCTTCACAACCTACTCCTTACCCTAGCTCATCCCAACCTATCCAACTTGATCCTCAGTCTCACCCCTTCACCCATAACATTTCTCCCAAACTCCCTTCTCCACCCACTTCTTCAAGTCATCCATCTCCCTCTCATATTTCCATACCATCTTCTCCTGTTTTTGCACCTGTTTCTCAGCATGATATTATCGTTGACCAAGTCCTCACTTCTCTTGCTCAAGAATGTAAAATTGTGTCTCCTCATAAAGAAAAACATTTTGAAACTTCTCAACCTAAACCTTCTGAACCCTCTACTGAACCTACAATATCTTCTACTCCTACCTTTGTAAGTAAAAAACCTTCACTAATAGAGACATCCATTATAGCTCCTCCTCCACCAAAAAGACAATCTGTGGTACCTACTTTACCATCCATCTCCACCTTTTGTCTTGATGATAAGTCAGCGGAGATGGATAAGTCAGATGAGATGGATAAATCAGAGGACCATGATAAGTTAGAGGATTAGGAGATTAGTTTGCATATGTACTGTGTATAACTGTCTATTCTGTATGTACCTGTGCAATCTGATATGTTGTTGCATTTTGTCTAGATCATGTATATGATATGTTTTATCATGTTTTATGATATGAAATATGCTAAGACTAATCTGTATTGCCCCTTCGAATACTTTGCTCATATTTAGAATCATTTTTATTTACTTCATTGCTTTTTTTTTTCATGCTAAAATGCATTTTTAAAACTCTTTGGCTTTTGGCATCATCAAAAAAATGGGACAATATTATATTCTATGTTTTTTTGATGGTGTCAACATTGAAAAATGAAGCACAATTGAAATTAATCATGAACTGGTAAATTCATATTGGCATGCCTCATTCGAATGAGTAAGTGTCTCATTCGAATGAACTCTCTCATCTGCAGTTATATAAAACAACATTTGAATCCACATTTGAATACTCAAATTCCCCATTCGAATGCGTAGGCCTATCTTCCAGTTTTTGGAAGTTTCTCTTCAAAATGTCAGCTTCCATTCGAATGATCCATATCTCACTTGAATTAAGTACTCATCTTCTACATAGCAGCAGATGAGTTTCAAATTTTTAATGTTTCATTTGAATGAATCAAAAACTCATTCCAATAAGGTTCATTATTTCCAAGTCTTAGAATACTCATTCGATTCTTCCTGTATCTTATTTGAATCAATAATGAGGAGCTTTCACAATCATTGTTTTCAAAAGTTATCCACAAATACATTCTGTTACCATTTTGAAGGAGATTATTTTATCATTAGTTTGTTTTGTTCAATTACTATTTCTTTTAAGTCTCATGGTAAAAAAAAAATTGTATATGCAACAAACTAACCATCTCATTACACCCACTATCTCTAAAAAAAAATATTTGTTATACATCACTTCAGTTTACTACTAAACAACTACATTTTACTCCATAGCTTCCTTCCAATCTTACATCTTCCAGTTTTAACTACATAATTCCTTCCACAATATGAACAACCAAGAAACAAGCAATGCGATCATAGCTATCCTCATCCTGCTTTCTGTCTTCTTCATGTGACCATATATTGTAGCTATATGGCCTTCAACATGGTCATCTCCCCTCCTATGCCTTGCATTCTCATCATACAACCTATCAACATAGTCAAGTAGCTCATTGATTATCTCTATTGACCTCTCCCCCATTTCTTCATCATGCCAATGGAAATAGCCACAACCCCCTCCCTGTACATTCAGCACACCATCCAATCCAAGTAAGGTTATGAGACCATCGCAACCAAACCATTTACTCATTTAACACACAAAATTTAATAAACACAAACCTGATGATATTTTCGGCACCCGTAGAATCTCCTCCCAGGATTCACCTCCGTCCACGATGTCCGAAGGGGTGAAACTACTCCATAATGGCAGTACCTTGTTGGAGCTTCATTGTCAACATCTCGACCGTGCCCTCTCAAATATGCAACCCTGCGCCTACCTCCACTTGTCGACGATGTTGTGGAATCCCCCATTAAGTGGCCTCTATTATCTATGCTAACGCCGATTAAAGTTTAAATTTTGTGTGGCTTGTTCGCTGGTGGTTCAGGGTTTTAATGGCAGCTTTGCTCTACCTCCGACGTGGACTCCAACCTGAAGCCATCATGGACTCCAACCTGGAAGCAAACTTATAAGAAATGCCATGTGTAAACTGCAACTAGGGTTCCGTTTAAAGAGGTTGACATTGATACGAATTTTTCACTTCCGGGGTAAAAGTGAGACAAAATAAACTTCCGGGTACCCAATGATACTGAGAAAAAACTTCCGGGGTAAAAGTGACCTTTATCCCTTAAAAATTTAAAATGCACGACTAGAACTAACACCAAATAGAAAGCTCATATGAATTTTCATTACTTATTTGGTGAAAGAATTTGGGAAAATCTTAGAAAAAGGGCATTGAAATTGTAAAAGAGCAAATCATGGTTTCGAATTTCCATATTCTCAAATTAGAATTCCAAATTAAATAGAGATATTGAAATCTTTATGAAAAGACCATATTGCCCTTAGTTTTTTAAAAATGTGAGGAAGAATCATTTCTCCATTTCTCTGACCATACTCCCACTCACTCACCCATTCTCCAACGGCCCCATTTGTCCGGCGTTAAGTGCAGTTAAGGAGGCAACGTCGTAGCTTTGGTTTGAAGATGTTTCTTTTTTTCCTCTTTCTCTTGCTTCCCATATGTTTGGCACTTGTGTTCTACGTTTTTTTTTGTTATGTATGATGTTTTCCAAAGGTTATCTCTGATGAAGAAATGAAAGTACTAATATTTATTCAAATGAGCTATAATCCCATTTCTCCAACCAATTCGCTCCTACTTGCTCCCCCAATCGTGTAGACATGCTTCAAACTCTCTCCATCTTACCGGTGTGGCATGTGCACAATCAATATGATAAATTATATTCTGATATATCAACATTGGCAACTATGCATTAGGTATTAACAAATTCAGAATAGGGAATGACAACAAGGAACCAGATTAATCAAACTATTTAATTTATGTAATATGTATACACATGAAAATATTATATATATAATGAATTTTAATATATACATATATATATCCTCCCAAAAATATTAATTGAATCTTGATTCAATAAATCTGGACATTTCAATTCGTATTGGGCCATTTTGTGTGTGACCCTGTAGGCCCATATGAAGTTAGCAGTGTGCCAGTAACTATATTAGCAAACAAGTCGCAAGCGGCCTCTAGCAAAACATTATGACTACCCAATTCACATTAGGATCTGTAAATCGATACAAATTATCGTACAATCATATCACGTCCCTTTTATCACATGATATTTTGGTCAAGGATGAGGCATGGAGATCGTCATCCTCATATTCCCAACCATTGCTTACTCGATCCTTGAGTAGTCTCACTAAAGAGATGAAACTACCTTTTCATCATAGTATGACCATACATATCTCAGACTCACTCATCGAGGGGCTCATCAATATCTCTCTACTAATGTGAGGAACAAATCCTATCTTGACCATTCACATTCTTCAGCATGGAATCCACTTAGCCTAAACACAGATTTTATCATCACTCAGTCAAAAGTGACTTTTGACTGGGTCAAAGTTGAGCGACTCTTATTAGGAATACATGATAATCTCAAGTCAAAGGGCATAGTGACGTAGTTGTTTGTGAGACAAGCTCATGACACAAATCTATATAGCTATCTCACAGCCGACTAGTCTAGCAATCTATGACTTTTGACTAGTATCTCCATATATTTCAAAGTCATAGTAGCCTTATTTCATCTTCGCTCCTGTGCAAATGATCGGTCATGGATATTTAGGATAATCCTTATGATTTATCCAAGTACAATTTATCATAACAAAATTGAACAACTTATTAAATAAAATATACTCAAAGTACAATGATTGACCCTAGGGCACAATTTCAAACATTAAGACCCAAAAGAGAATAGTCTTTATAAGGATATTTCATTGCCTCATACATAATAAAATAAGTCTTGTGATCACCTACTTCCATTGTGATGGCACCTTCTTTTATGCTAATTGTTGTGTTAGCAGTCCTCAAGAAAAGTTGACCCAAGATAAGAGTGGTGTCATTAACATATTTAGAGGACATGTTAAGCACATAAACATCTGCAGGAAAGACCAAATCATTAACCTTGACCAAAATATCCTCTATTATGCCCTCAAGGTACCTAATAGTCCTACTAGCTAACTGTAATACCATAGTGGTAGATTTCAGAGTCTTGACTCCTAATGAAGACAGACTTAGACATGACATTAATGGCTGCACCTAGATCTAGTAATGCTCTCCCTATAGTAACATTTCCTACGGTGAAAGGGATAGTGAAGGATCCAGGGTCATGGCATTTAATAGTAATTTGAGGTTTAAATAAAGCAGACACTTTAAACTCACTTGAACTCTCTCATTTGGTCAAAACTTCCTCTTGTGCGTGGAAAGGTCTTTAAGGTATTTGGCAAAAGTAGGAACCCTCTTCACAAGATCAAGCAAAAGAATGTTGACCTCAACTCTCTACCAAACAAATCAAGAACTTCTTTTTCATGCTTAATCTTAGCCATTATTTTGCTCATCAAGTATGAATTAGGAAAAGGAAGGTCTTAAAGACTTACTCTTTGTAAATATATCTTAATTAATGTAATTTGTATAGAATCAGATATTATTCTTAGAGGATCAAATATGATTCTTAGGAGATACATGCATTTAATTCTAAGGCTCCTACGTTATGTATATACATCTTCCTTTGATCACGAATAAGATATGAAATTTATTCCAAAACTCTATATGGTATCAGAGCACTTTTTTTCCGTCTCTCTCTCCCCCCATGTACGTCCGCATAGAACCTCTCATAGGTTTCCTCTTGTTTCCCTCCTTCCGTTACATGTGAGACACAGTGAGATTCGGACGGCTCCGATCGGCTTTTCCCTGGAGTCTCATCGCCATCATCTGAGCGAGTGAGCTTCACGCATCGTCTGAACTTTTGACCGTATTTCACGCGCTGATGCGTGATGCCATTCTCCGACTGCATCTCCTCTTTTCCGTCCTTCTCCTAGCGATTTGGGCCCTGGTTTGGTGGTTTTATTTCTGGGTTCCTTCTGTTTGGCACTATACGGCTATGTTATCTTTGACTGACTCCTAGTGTAGCTACAGTCCTTCCATTTATTTCTAGTAATTCATGATTGTTGTTTGGTCCCTTGTGAGACCCTTCTCTACAATTTATTCTACTTATAGCTCCTATTTTTTGCTATTTACTCAATATCTCTATGGCTGAGACTATGTCTACTATTGTTCCAGAAGTGTTTTCGGTGGTTACTAAGATTACCGACCATAAGTTAAGTTGGACCAACTTTATGGACTGGAGTAAAGTTGTTCGCATGTACCTTTATAGTATTAAAAAGGAGGACCATCTGACGGCCAATCCGCCTTCAAACAATTCATGTTTTTGCAGATTCATAACTCTATTGAGAGTGAAATTATTCCGTCAATCAATCACTATGAAACTGTTAAGGCGCTCATGGACTACTTAGAATTTCTATACTTTGGCGAGGGAAATATCTCTCGTGTTTATGAGGTTTGCAAAGCCTTTTATCATGGTGACAAAAATGATCGCTCACTCAAAGCATATTTTATGGATTTCAAACGTACTTATGAGGAGTTGAACATGTTAATACCTCTTCCTACTGATCTCCAGGTTCAACATACTCAACGGGAGCAACTGGTCATCATGAGCTTTCTCACTGGCTTACCATCTGAATATATTTGGTTATGAGATCTCTACTTTTTAGGATGTCTTTCCTCATGTCATGCACACTAAGACCCTCTCTCTAACCCCTTTCGGCACCCCTGCTAGTGCTCTTGCCAGTAAGGGCCAACCTGATCAATGTCTTCCATCTCACCGTGGTGCCTCTCAGCAAGGGGCAGCTCATCAAGACCCTAGTGGAGTCATATGCTATTATTGTAAGGAACCTGGTCATACAAAGCGCCATGTCGCAAGTTGCAGAACCGATAAGGTTACAATTTCAGCTGCTGAGTATGCCAAGTTTTCTAAGTATCAGGAGTCTCTGATTTCTACAGCGCCACCACCTAGTGCTCTTGCTGCCACAGGTAATACTGCTACCTCTCTTGTCTCTTCTTCCTCGAAATGGATCGTAGATTCCGGAGCCACTGATCATATGACATGTAATCATCATCTCTTTTCTACTTATAATTCTTACGCCATCCCATCCAGCATCATAATTGCTAATGATTCCTATTCTCATGTTCTTGGTTTTGGCACTGTTAAGCCTACACATTCTATCCAATTATCATCGATGCTAGATGTTCCTGACCTTGCTTTCAATCTTCTTTCCCCTAGTAAACTTACTCGTCAATTAAATTGTTTTGTCTCACACAAAATAGGCCTGGCCTGTTCGGGATAGAGCCTAGCATGTTTCCACCCCTAACTCTTAGCTATTCCACCTGCTCAATTGATGCAGAAACACCTTGAATCTAAAGATTATTCTCCACCTGTTACATCTCCTAACTTATCTACTTTTAATTCTTTTTATACCACGAGATACTTGTCTAGTAATGATTCAGGTATGCAAAAGAAATTGTCTAAGGTGGTTGCTACTATAGATCAACCTGAAGTTAAAGGGGCAATAATTTATTGTCTCTTGAACTTCATAAATTGATTCCTTCTATTGTGCAACCACCTGTCCTTGAATTAAAACCATTGCCCCCTACTTCAAAATATGCTTTCTTGAATCCAATGAGTAACTACTTGTCATTTGCACACATAGGATTCTACTTTGTGAAGGTTCCAAACTAATGAAACAACCTGAAAGAAGACTTTCTATCATTCTTCCTATGGTTAAGAAAGAAATCACCAAGCTCTAGAGTTCGAGGATCATTTATCCAATCTCTCATAGTAAATGGGTTAGTCCAATGCATGTGGTGCCTAAGAAGAGTGGGGTTATTGTGGTTAAAAATGATAGGAATGAACTTATTCCTACAAGAGTGCAAAATTCCTGGCATGTTATAGATTACACAAAATAAAATGATGCCACACGAAAAGGTCATTTCCCTCTTCCTTTCATTGACCAAATGCTTGAAAGACTTGCAAATCTCATTACTGCTTCCTATATGGTTTTAAGTACTCATTGCATCGGATGACCAAAATAAGACCACCTTTGCATGCCTATTTGCTTATCGAAGAATGCCTTTTGGAATATGTAACGCTCCAAGGATATTTTAGTGTTGTATGATGGCTATTTTTTTTGGACGAATGTATGGAAGTCTTTCTAGACAACTTCACTGTATATGGTGGTTCATTTGATAATTGCCAAGTTAGCCTTGATGAGATTTTGAAGAGATGCATTGAAAAGAATTTGATTTTGAATTTTGAAAAGTGTCACAGTCAATGAAGGGATAACGCTGGGACATTTAATTTCCAACAAGGGAATTGAAGTCGATAAAGCTAAAATTGAGGTCATATCATCTTTGCCTTATCTTGTTTGTGTGAAAGATATAAGATTATTTTTGGGTCATGTAGGATTTTATAGGCGTTTCATAAAAGATTTTAGCAAGATTGCATTACCTCTTTCAAAGCTATTACAAAAAAAATGTTGAGTTTGATTATTCTTGTAGAGTTGCATTTGATGAGTTGAAATCTAAACTCATTTCTCCTCTTATTTTAATTGCCCCTAATTAAAATTTACCCTTTGAGCTTTCATGTAACGCTTCTAACTTAGCCGTAGGAGCTATGTTACGCCAAAAGGAGGAGAAGCTCTCACGAGTCATTGGCTATCCCTCGAAAACACTAGATCTAGCCTAAGTCAACTACATAACAAGAAAGAAAGATCTTTTTGTAGTTGTTTCGCTTTAGAAAAGTTCCGACCATATGTATTCTCATGTCACAATTTTCATTGATCATGCAGTTGTTCGCTACTTGCTCAAGAAACAACAGTCTAAACCTAGATTGATAAGGTTGGCTTTGCTTCTCCAAGTAGTTGATATTGAGATTAAGGATCAACCAGGAAGTCACTTGTGATTCTTTTCTTGATTCAACTTTATGTGCTCTAACTTCGAAAGAACCTTGGTATGCTTATATTGTAAACTATCTCATTACCAGACTCACCCTCCCTTTATGTCTAAACCTTAGGCGCAAAAGCTTCAAAGCGAATCAAGGCACTACATATGGGATGCCCCTTATCTGTGGCGGATGTGTAATAACCAAGTCATTAGGAAATGTGTGTCAATTGAAGAAATTGAATACATCATTTCAACTTATCGTTCCTTGGTTTGTGGTGATTATTTTAGTGCCAGGAGAACATCTAGACAAATTCTAGATTTAGGATTTTATTGGCCAGCATTTTTTAAAGACTCTTACACATTTTGTTGGTCTTGTAACAAAATGTCAACGCTTTTGATGGTTAGGAAAACGGCACAAAATGCCTCAGCGACCTTTACTTTTCTGTGAAATCTTTGATATGTGGGAAATTTGATCTCATGGGTCCCTTTCCTCTATCCTTTGGTTTTGTATACATCCTTCTAGCAGTTTCCAAATGGATAGAGGCAATACCTACTCGAAAAGACGATGCTCAAACTGTGTCTAAATTTATTAAATCCAATATTTTTTGTATGTTTGGGATTCCTAAGGCTGTAGTGAGTGATAAAGGTACCTAATTTGTAATAGGGTAGTGAACAATTTATTGTCAAAATTTGGTATCACTTACAAAGTCTCCACTGTGTACCACCCACAAACCAATTGCCAAGCTAAAGTGTCAAATCAAGAGGTAAAGCACATTCTAGAAAAGATGGTCAAACTGTCCAAGAAAGATTGAAGCTTATGTTTGGAAGAAGCAATATGAACTTATAGAATTTCACCAATTGGAATGCTACTTATCAGTGGAGTTGGAGCACAAAGCTTATTGGGCAGTAAAATAGTGTAACATGGATTTGGATTCTTTTGGGATGGAAAGAAAATTGCAGCTATAAGAACTGGAAGGATAAGACAAAGTTTGTGCACGACAAGTGTCTCATTAGAAAGAATCTCAAAGTGGGAGACAAAGTGCTACTATTCAAGGCCCATTTCACCTTTAATCAAGGCAAATTCAACACCCATTGGGATGGGCTATACACAACACAAAAGTGCATAACTTTGGAATGGTGGAGCTTTTACATAAAGAAACTGGGGCCAAGCTTAAAGTCAATGGCCATCTCTTGAAGCTCTACCATGAGAATTAAAAGCCTCCATAACTCTCACATTGTTTCTTTCCTTCACTTATTCACTTACTTTGACTTTGTATTGCTCATGATATGTTTTGGTGCATTGGTATATTGAATAAGTGTGGGGGAGGAAGTCTTCTAGTAGCAATGTAGCTCTTAGCTAGCAGTTTTTCGCTTCAATAATAGCTCCTTTTAGCTCTGTCTCTTACTTTCCTCATTGTGTGCTTAATTGCTAATGTATTGGGGAGCTACTTTCACATGGAAAAAAAGTTCGTTATTGTTGATTGTGTTGTTCTCTTTTGTCTTGAGCTTAATTGGCACCTTGTGATTTTGTTATACACGCCTAAAAGTTTTTAGAGTATCCAACTTATTATTTTTGTCTATTTCCTTGTTCATTTTAATAGTTGTTGCTTTCAAAGTACTTTCGTTGTAACAAACTGACCCTCATTAATCATCTCCACCTCCCCTGCATTTTCATTCTCTCAAAAACCCTAACTATCCCTTTCTCTCTTCATTTACACTTTCTTCTAGCATCATCTTACCATCTCTTCATCTTTCACCAGCATCTCTATCATCCATCAGGACTTTTCCGTAGTAATCTTTCGGTTTCACCGTAGCCAACTGGTGGGTAACTTTAATTTTTCTTTCTTTTGCTTTCTATGTTGTTAGATTTTAGGAGAACTTTAATGTTGGATTGTCATTCGTGGTTTGTGTGTGGGTTGTTGAGTTTGTTGTTGTGTGTGCATTGATTGTCACAGGAAATGCCTCATACCAAAAACCCCTCCACCATGTCTGACTCTGAGGATGTACACACTTTTGATGACTTGTTTGCACAAGTTGATAAGAGCCCCCCTCCATAGAGAGCACCCTTTCCCATTAACCCCCCTTGACCACCCTTTTATCCACTAGCTCCATGTATCCAAATTAACTGATTTGGTTCATCCTCGTGAATTGGATAATTTTGCCTTTGTCCACCATTTATGCACATATGCTTGTCTTCACAATACCATGACCATTGATTCCGGCAGTGTCTTTGCTCCCCACCATATCTCTACTTCAACCATCCAGGAACATTTTGGACTCCCTTGGTGTGGGCGGGACCATTTCAAAGATTTTAAGAACAATTACCCTTTGGATGACATAGTCCGAGTGATTTTCCATCCGGGTACCAATTGGCATCGACCCCGCCAAGTAGAAATTTATATCAAGATGTCTGAATGTTGGGTTGAGACTAAACCTTACTTGCATTTGGTGTGCAGCAACATCTTACCCACCCATCACCTCCAGAACATACTAAAATGCCATGCCATGTGCATTTACCTTCTTATGATTGGCCAGGAATTCGATATAGCTCATATCATCTACATAGTCCTTCATGATGTCATTTATACTTCCAAAATCATCAACACCATCTTCACCCACCTCATCTTTGACCTTTTCCACAAAGCCAATGTACCTAAGTTTGAGAACGACAGTTATTTCGATCATGTCCCATTCTTTAAATATAAGGGCCTCAAACAGTATACTATTACACCACCCCTTACCATTCAACCCATTTATGATGTTAGCGTAAACCTCACAACTGGTGCACCAGATCAGGAGGGCCAAGAATGCCAAGAAGTCCCTAAGCCTATTACTTTGGATTCATTGGCAAGTGAAATCCAACAATTGTGTCTTATTGTCCTCCAGGAAATTCAGCACAACATTTGAGACCTGTATTACCGCCGTCGTATGAATGCTCTCGTTGTGGACCATATGGAGTAGGCACTTCTAGTGTAGGACCATCTGGGAGTGAGGATGATGAGGATTCAACGATGCACCTTTAGTTTTGTAGTGTTTTTGTTACTGTATTTTACTTTGGCTTTCTTTGTGTCAGTCATAGTCATTGGATACTTAGTTAACCTTTATCGCATGTTTCTTCCTTTCAAATGCACTGGCCTCTGTGCACCTACTACTTCGTTGCATGGCTATTGATCATTTTCTGCTTTGCTGTGATCTTTTTATTTAGATTGTTCCCTCAAGCTTTATCTTTTTCTCATTGAAGTCATTAGTTCATCGCAACCAACTTTCCAGATCAGTAAACCAAACCGATTAAATCACCTACCCGCTCATGGAAACCAACTCAATATGTCCCATTACTGAAATAAAAACCCTAGGAGAGTAAAAAGGAGGCATACAATCACAGAGGGGCAACTGCAACTCATTTCTCTCTCATTTTCCTCTCCTCCTTCCCCAATTTCTTCAATTTTCATGTCAAGCCACCATGGGAAGCTTAGATTCATTCTCACTTGAGATGATTCAAGCTCGCATGTGTGGCTAGGTAGATCTTTTCCTCTTGAAGGTGGATTAAGGCTTGAGTTTCTAGAGCTTTGAAGGGGAGTAGTTTTTATCCATGTTTCAGTTATCGATTTATTGATTTCTGAGTTTTGAGATTGTAATTTGTAACTGAGATGTTTGCTTATAGTTGTAATCAGTTCGGATTCTCATTATATGTATTTGTATTGATCTTTGTAGAATTCATGTGCTTAAGTATATGAAGTCTCATATATATTCTATTGTAATCATCATGATTCTCTCTAGTTGTTACATGGTTGTGCTCTGCTTTTGAGTTGATATTTGATTGCATTGGATCTATTGCATTGATCAACCTGGCCACACACACTAAGTGTTTTTAATAGGATCTCATGAACTAGAGTTCAATGAATGAGAGATCCTAGATTCGATCAGTATATTTGAGGCTTTTGATTCAGAAACTTTATGAATTTCTACTCCACCTAATCAATTTTGAATTGTGATGGCCCCAAGTTTATTTTCAAAAGAATTTTTGAACACTTGTTTATTTAATTGCATTTTCAAATTCCTAAAATATATATACACACTTTCAAGTTTTCAATTCTTGGTTGCAAATCAAAACCCCCCATTTTTATCAAGTTTGCATTTCATTGACATATAGTTAACTTAGGCCAATTCAATTAAGGCTCTAGTTAAGTGAACGTCTTGGGGTTACACCCTATAGTGGAATCCTTGGTTAATTTTTGAATTTAACCTCTAAGGGATAAGAACACAAAAAGGGTGTAAATCAAAGTTAATGCATTCTTTCAAGGTTGGCTACTTTTAAGCAAACCTCATGCTTATCTTTGCACCCCTACCTCCTTTATCACTGAGCAGTCATTTAGGGACCTTAGCTAGTGATCCGTGTTATTTTCCTCTCGACGATCAAGCTTATCCCCCATCAGCTCACTTACTGACCTTTACCCCTATTATTTTAAGGTTATATTTTAGTGTTTAAAGTTTGCCTCAATTTGATACCACTCTAATAGCCAACACTAAAACAGTGCTTTACCCCTAGATGTCCGATTAACTACTGCACCTCAACACATTTTGGGGAGAACCAACTAGCTTTGGGTTAAAGTGGCATTTCAACCCTAACCACTAGTTATCCATTAATTCTTCAACATTAATCAATTCAGATCTCCATTTAGTTTCAACCAAGTTTACCCTGGTCATGGATAGATCATCCAGGTTTGGGTCCACAAGTAGTGACAATTGCCCTATTAAGACTCGCTTTCGCTATGGCTCCAATGGATTCCCTTAACCAAACCACTACCCATGAGTCACCGACTTATTCCTTAATAGGCACACAGTCAAAGCCCCAAGCTCCTCATTGCTTGGGAGCTTACAGTTTCATGTTCTACTTCGCTCCTTAATGGGGGGTTTCCCCCATGATACTATTTCATTATCAGTCACCCAGGAGTATTTAGTCTTGCATGGTGGTCCTTGTTGATTCACATAGGATTTCACATGCACGTGCTGCTCAAGTCAAAGCATAAGCTAGTGATGCTTTCACCTACTAGACTTTAGACATCTAGGGTGTAGCAAACCTTTGCTTCGCATAGGCTATGATGCTTATATTGCTCTCCTACAACCCCTTTTTCATGGTTTAGGTTGCTCCCATTTCGCTTGTCGCTGCTATGGGAATTGCTATTGCTTTCTTTTCCTCTGGTAGCTATGATGTTTCAGTTCATCAAGTTGTCTCTTGCCTCCCGTCGATTCAACATCAATTTGAAAGGTTGATCTATTTGGGAATCTTTGGATCTATGGTTATTTGTAACCCCTCAAAGCATTTCATCTCTTTTTACACTCTTCCCAGCATCTTGGTGCATAGGTATCCATTATAAGCCTTTACCATTTGGACCTTGCCCTTAACTTGAAGGCCATGCTATCCTAAGGTATTGCTAAATTGAAAGATCTTATCAATGTATTTTGAGTCGTCAAGATTTTAAACTTTCAAAAGGAGTAATTGGGCCAAAAATAAGATACTACCTTCGGCCTCTATTTTTCCACTAAACACATGTACCTTCCTATTAGAAGCAATATTGTTTTGAGTTTTGAGACATCGTTGCATCTCTTCCAGGGAGGATTCCAATGTTGGTTAGCAAGACCTAACCCCACGTGAGAAACTGTTTACTTTTTTTGAAGAGATTAAAGAAGTTAAATAAATTAATTAAAAGTATTTATTTGTATCAGTAGATCATATATCAGTTCATAAGTAAAACAAAGCACTTTGAAGAAAAATGATAAATGTAATTGCTTTATAGTAATTAACGTACCTCAATATATTAAAAAAAGTTAATAGACTCTTATATTAAGGTCCAAGGTAGTATAAAGTTTTCAATGTTTATGATATTAAGTTGTTTGGTGTTCTTCCTCAAATAGCTTCTTCTTAGAAATTCTTGATTGTGTGTGTCAGATGTTGAATTCACAAGTGAGAAAGTTGGTTAAAGTCGAACAAAGCTTATAAAGTTTCATTAATGCAACCAATACATGCCAATTTTCTAAGAGCATTATTATTATGATGTGTTATTACTAATTCTTCATTTCATATAAATGTTTATTAGCTAGCTAGGGACTAACCTGGAGGGAATCGCCAACAACCATAACGAAGAACTCACTTTGGTCTGGAGGCCCTAGGATCCATAGCCCCTCCTGTGTGCAGATTTGGAGTCCCACAAAGAAGACAAAGTCAAATTGTTTTTCTCCTTTGACCAACTCAAAAATAACAAGCATCAACTCATCATAGATCATGTATATTCTATAATTTTACAATTAGCAACTACTTAAAACTTCTACCAAATTTTGTGAACCAAGTTTAATTTCTAACATTTACATATAAATTTCATGAAACAGGACAAGTAGTTTTAACAGTTAGCTTACACTTGATACCATGCAGGCATTCACATAGCCCTTGACACTAACAAATCAGTCTAGATCACTGGTAGTGCATGCAGATGTAACTCAAAAATAGGAATAAAAGGAAATAAAAAATATATGTTTAGGTAATATAACTGGGTTATTTTTTTTTTTATTTTGTTTTGTTTCTGCCTGCTTTTTAATTGCCAGTAATTTAGTTTGAGAATGCACGATCTCTCCAAATGAACATTTTGGTATTTTGTTTCTTCATTTGAAACTTAGCATCATAGTAAGAAGCAGACAAGTTCATAATAATTTACGTATTTCTAGTTTCCACCTTTAAAATGAAATGTGAAACTACTGAACACATTCTCACTATTGTAATTGAATATGCAACAGAGAGAAATATGAACCAGAAAATCAAAATTATGAACCTGATGTTGTGGCCATTGGCACCTCTGTATGTGGACCATACGTTCCATCATTAAAGTCCTAAGCCATCTGACAGTGTTGCCAGCAATTAATTCAATAATTTAAGATTGAAATGAAAACAAAAAATATAGCTTATCATGAGACATATAGACAGTTGTCATTATTGTTGGCGGCCGAGAAATACGAAATGGCAGTTCCTCAAATCCTTTTGGTTGAGGGATTTTATCAACCTTGGCTTTTGATCTGAGTGGAAGAAGCAGCTTCCTAATATCACTACTTTTGAGGACTAGCATTAACGTGACCCTTAGAATTAAGAAATTGGCCCCGATCAGTAGTTGGCAGGCTTGCATAAATAACTCAAATATATTGTAGGATTAAAAGGAACTCGAAAGGGTCATCAATCATACTTTAGTAAGCTAGTGACAAAATGGTAACATTTTGGTTTTTTTTTTTTTCATTTTCAACTAAGCATTCAGTTTCAAACTCCCCACTGGATGTTCAGAAGAGTTGATCATGCAAGCAGATCATTAATACATTTAAATTGGACATGTTCCCCTCTTGAAAAAAAAATAACATTACCTCAGATTTCAGGTTCCCATGCACATATCCATCGTGTTCTGTATTTCTTGGATCAGTATTTTATACATTTCCACCGTTAGAGTTCAAGTAAAATCTACTTAGCACAACATTATTATAATGGAATATCTAACAGACACAATTAAGAACCAAGAAAAGCAAATTAATAATAAAGTTCCCTTAATGCAACCAATACATGCCAATTTGCTAAGAGCATTATTATTATGTGCTACTAGTCAAATCTACTTAGCACAACATTATTTTATAACTACAACATGATGTGCTACTAGCATTATTTTATACATTTCCACCGTTAGAGTTCAAGTGAAATATACTTAGCACACATTATTATAATGGAATATCCAACAGATACAATTAAGAACCAAGAAAAGCAAAATTAATTATAAAGTTTCTTTAATGCAACCAATACATGACAATTTGCTAAGAGCATTATTGTTATGTGCTACTAGTAATTCTACATTGCATATAACTACAGGTTAGCTAGCAAGGGACCAACCTGGAGGGCATCGCTAACAATCATGATGAAGAACTCACTTTGGTCTAGGGGCACTGGGATCCATAGCTTGTCCTGTATGCAGATCTGGAGTCCCATGATGGAGACAGCTTCAAGTTGGTATTCTCTTTTTATAGCTATCATATACATTCACCTGCATCGAGTCAATAACAAGTAGCATCACCACATAGATAATGTAGATTCAATTATTTTACAGTTAGTAACAACTTAAGCTTCTACCAAATTCCATGAACTAAGTTTAATTTCTAACAGTTATACATAAATATCAAGAAAGAGTGCAAGTAGTTTTCGAGGCATAAAATACAGTAGCTTTACTCGATATCATGCAATGGCATTCACACAACCCTTAAACACTAACAGATCACTAGCCATTCATGCATATATAACTCAAATTTATAATAGGATTAAAAGGAACTCAAAAAATATGTTTAATCCAAAAAAAAAGGTCATCATTCATACTCTTGTAAAATAATTGGGTTTTTTTTTTCATTATGTTTCGTTTCTATTTGTTTTTCACTTGACAGGCTCGGCCAAGAATTTAGTTTTGGAATACAAGATCTCTCCAAATGAAGGGTATTTTGTTATCTTCATTTGAAACTTAGCTTCCAGTTTCAAACTCAGTTGATGACGAAAATGTTGTTTAGCTTATGAAATGTGGTATTCCTAAGCAAGCAAGTCAACCATTGCACAGAATCAGAACTATCAAGTTTGGAGAAATTTTCGTTTGCACATTGATATTTGACATGTTTTCCCTCTTAAAACAGGAAACACGTTACCTTAATTATTATGTTAGAATCACTAATCTAGCACGGAAATCAAACACAGTGGGAAGATGTCATATTTTAACCACTACGTGGTCCAAGAGTTACAGCTGGGTAATTATTAGTCAGAGGTTCCTTGAGAAAGCTACAATGGCAGGCTAGATCTATCAGCAAGCATTAATTAAACATATTTTCCATGCATGTGTTCATTATGTTCTGTCTTTCTTCGCTTAGTATTTTATGCCTTTCCAGTTTCCACTATTAAAATGAAATCTGAAACTACTAACGAGATTGCAATTGAATATGCAACAGAGAGAAATAAGGACCCAGAAAACTAAAATTGTGAACCTAATGTTGTGGCCATTGACACCTTTGTGTGTGTGAACCATATGTTCCATTATTAGAATCCTAAGCCATCAGACCATGTTGCCAGCCATTGATTCAACAATTCAAGATTGAAATGTAAACAAAAAAGTATTGCTTATCATGGGTCATACCAATTTGATAAAAAAAAATGAGACATATGAAGCAGTCTTCATTATTAGGATTGAATATGCAACAGAGACAAATAAGAACCAGGGAAAGCAAAATTATAAATACTGTCATCATTATCCTGCTTTAGAGGGCTGTGCTGTTCTTAAAACCTAAGCCATCAGACTTAGCAACAATCAATTCAACACTAAACTAAAAATTGCATAGTCAATTGTCAACTCCTCTAATAATATATATGCATACATACATTATATAATAAATATACTTGAGAGGAAGACAAATTGTAAGGTGAGCTATAGCGATGCCTAAAAATGCCTCTCAAGCACAAGGTTAAAACCACACAGTTGAATCCTAAACATGACTTTGGGTTTTACAGTATATCAGTAAATACTTTCTATTAAGTTGGTGTATATATCTTTTTAAGTATACGGCCTAGAAAGCCCAACTTTCCTTGAAAAAATTAATCATACGGAATGACAGCACCTCAAATCATTTTGGTTGAGGGACATTCTCAACCTTGGCTTTTGATCTGAGTGGAAGCAGCTTCCTTTCCAGCTATCACTACTTTTTACGTGACACTTAAAACTAAAAAATTGGCTCAGATCAGTCTTTGGCATATATCATAAATAACTCACATTTATTGTAGGATTACCAAGCATTCAGTTTCAAACTCCCTAACTAGATGATCAAAGGAGTTTATCCTGCAAGTAAACCATGGCATGAACTCAGAATAGTCAAGTCTGAGAAAATTTTCTTTTATACATTTAAATTTGAAATTTTTCGCTCTTGAAACAAAACGACACGTTAACTAAGATTTCAGGTTTCTTTGCGCATTTCCAACTTGTTCTGTCCTGGATCAGTATTTTATAATTTATACGTCACCGCCAGTAGAGTTAAATTAGAATCTACTTAAACACTTTTCATTATTTTAACCGAACATATAACAGAGAGAAATAAGAACCAAGAAAAACAAATTTATTAACCTGAAGCTGTGACCATCCGCAACTTTGTGTGGGCGAGCAATACATTCCCGAAACAACAGAGTACTTGGCAAGCGTATATAATTACCAGCTCTCGTAATTCCATCATGATCCTCTTTCAAAGTGTTTTGCTGTTCTTAAATCCTAATTCATCAGACTATCATGAGCAATCAGTTCACCGATCGAAGTGAAATCAGAAAATATTGTTTTATCATGAGACATACCAAGAAGTTTTCATCATGGGAATTTAATGTGCAACAGAGACAAATAGATTCAACAAGTCCATCGTTATCCTTCTTTAGGAGTTAGCGCTGTTCTTAAATCCTGAGCCATCAGACTATCACCAGAAATCAAATGAAATATATAACAAAAGATATTGATTATCATGAGACATAGAAAGCAGCTTTCATTATTGTAATCGAATATGCAACAGAGACAAAGAAGAACCAAGAAAAGAAAATTTAATTATGAACCTGAAGCTGTGATCATCGGCAACTTTGTGTGGCCGAGCAATACGCTCCCGGATTAACAGAGTGCTTTGCAAGCGTATATACTTACCGGATCCAGGAATGCATTTGAAAGAAAATGGGCACGGAATAAACAATACATAAATTCGTAGGTGCTGAATTGATTCATGCAAGGTAGGGCCGAACAATATATAACCGTTGGCGATTTCAATTTGAATCGTCCGTGAAATGGTTCGTCAGACGATAGGGTCGAACAAATATATAGCCGTTGGCAACTTGGTTTTGAATCAATCTTGAGAAAGGCGGATGGTCCGATGGAGGCATTGGAGCTTCGGACAAAGGGTTGCTAGACAGAGCTTTCTATGCAAGATCATGACTTCACTTGAATTAAAAATTTAAAATGCACAAATGGGATCAACACCAAATAGAAGGATCAGATGAATTTTCATTACTTACTTATTTGGTGAAAGAATTCTCTGTTTAATTATTTAAACTTTCAAGTGTGTTGGACTTATTAAAAAAAAAGGAAAATGCCTTAAAAATACTATCTCAATTTGAAAATCCCTGAAAAATTATACCAATATATGAAATTACATATTATAGATGAGGTAGGAATTTAGAATATCAAAATTTAAAGTAAAAGACAAAATTGCCCTTTCTCTTGTTTTCTTTTTGTCTTCTCTCTCGATCATTGTGTTTGAGTTCTACCTCCACCTTCTCCATCCTATGTTGATTCACCATCACTCTATCTCCTTCAAATTCTCATATGTAAAATCATATATAAAAAAGCCCCTTTGAGTTACTGTCTCATTCTTTTGTTGTCAACAAACCCCTCCTGTCATTCTCTCCACCATCGCTATGGAAGAAGAGGAGGGTTAAAGAGAGAGAGGGAGAATCACAAGAGACGATGCCTTTAGTATGCTAGTAATTTAAATTTATATATATATGTTGTTGTTGATGTTGTACAGATAGTGGTTTTTGGTAAATGCTTTTAGCGTACTGATTAATGTTGTTGCGAGAGTTGTAAATGAAGAAAAGTAATGTTAATCAAGAGAAGTAGTTAATGGATTTACACAATGGGTTAAAATTATCACACGAGTGGTCAATTTTATAAAATGTGACACAATTGATTAAATTTTCTCCATTTGTTGTAAATATATTGAGCAATGTTGTAGAAGGTGTCTTTGTCCTCAAACTCACTAAAAATTGTTCAGCATAAAGGTATGTTTAGGAATAGCTTTTTTAAGTGATTTTACACAAATCCAAGTAAGTATGTGAGAAAATTTTTGTCTCGACTTGCGTAAAAATGCTTTTTAAGTGGTTGCCAAATAAACCCTAAGTCTTTTTTTCATCTTTTGAACAAACTATATATGTCAAAAGTGCTGTGATTGTGTTTCAATTCGTTACAATCGTTACATGAGTTGTCAATTCCTTTAAAAGTGTAATTAATTTCACAAACCTAA
>QFDD01002840.1:0-22093 GCA_006871305.1 Vachellia collinsii | reverse complement strand
AGATTTTCTTCATTTAATTCTTCAGGATCTTCTTCCTCAAAGAAGACTTCTTCTTCAGGATCCTGTTCTAAATCAGCTTCAGGTACATCTACTTGAATGTGATCATCCAAGTATTCATAAATCACATATCCGTACTCATACGTTCCAGTGCTCTTTGAAGAATTTGACATCTTTGTAACCTAATAAAATTAAATAACTTAAATTATTATTTAATTACGCAAATAATCTTCAAAGTGCACTGAAATCTTCATTAAAATAGATCTGATTTGCCATTAAAAATAGGCAAATGATATACCAAACTCAAGATCTCGAATTTACAAAATTTTAGAAACAAACCGCAGCTCATTTGGACCACACACGCGCCTACACGCGCCCCGAGAAGGAAAAATCACTTAAAAATGAAAAATTCATTCAAATCCCACTCTCGGTGACGGCGCGTGTAGTACACGCGCCGTCATGGCGGACGACTCCTGCTGCATGCGCCATCTCGTTGGTCTACACGCGCCGAGAGCCTCTCGGTGGACGTGTCAGAAGTCGCTTCTGACTTGCCACGTGGCACGTTGCAAAAAAAAATTGCTTTTTTTTTTAAAAATTGGATTCGGGTTGGGCCAACCCGATCCAGCCCGTCTCATGTATGGATCGGGTTCAAATGACCCGATCCAGTTTTTTTTTTTTAAATAAAAACTTTTGATTTGGGCCGCCGAGCCCAAATGCAAATTTTTTTTATAGATTCTGTAATTTGGGCCACCGAGCCCAGATTTTGATTTTTTTTTGTTTGGGCCTCGGAGCCCAACTGAATATAATTAATTTTTTTTTAAACGTTGAAACGACGCCGTTTTGCCTTCCGTACGGTCATCTTCAACCTCCAGCCGGGTCGCTCCAGACCCGGTTGGAGCAGCGGGTCAGGTCCGTCAGACCCGAAACTTCTCTCCTCCGTTTGTCTGCCGTCCGACGTCTATTTTCCTCGTTCTTGGTGTCGTTTTTCCCATTTTTTCGTGCTCTACGCAATGGGATATCTATCTAAGCCTAAATATTACGTTTTAAGATGACCCATTTTGAAAAACCTCTACTGTGCTTTCCGAAACTGTCTCATATTGCGTTTTTCTCACTAAAACAAATCCTATGGAAGGTTTTTCGGGTTAAAATGATTCATATAACATGCTTATTTCATCAGAGAGCATTATAATATCAAGAAAAAAAATTGGCTACAGCACTTTTTTCAATCCAAACGCATACACGCATATGACAGCCCATAATATACAATTTCACAGCCACAGAATCATTAACAATTGAGCTCTGATACCAATGAAGGTTTAAGAACATACCTGGAGGTCGATTTGATGTTCACGGTACCCACACAAACCGAATCACGTAGTACGGATACGATTATAATTTCACAGCAGTAACACACAAGGGACTGAGAAAGCTTTCTAGAAAAAGGGAACAGAGTATTTCATAGAACTTAAACTTCCGTCTGCCCATTCACTATTTATTAAATAAATGGAATGGCAGTTTATTTACTTTTCAAATTTCAAAATACACACGTTTAACTTCCCGTAACTGTTCCCTCTTCTTTTTCTCTAATTTAATTAATGAATTTACTAATTAATTTGGGGAATTTTACTTTTAATAACCCCAGTCTCTTCTATTATTGTATTCTCTACCCAATAAAATGGGTTGGGCCTAATCCACCAAGGGTGGACTAGCCCAATTTTCTAACATAGCTTATGTAAAGTCCATTATGAACATACTTTAAGCTAATCAGTGAGCTTATTCTCTGATTTCTCTATTTATTCTAAGCTCAGAACCCATCCCCAAAATGCAAACCAGAGACGGAGATGAAAGGAGCAGAGGTTACCTTGCTGAGATCCTTCACCATGTGCGAGCTCCGTCCTCTTTTCCAGCGAGACCATAGCTCCGAGGACAGGCTCCCTTTTTCTCACTGTCTCACTCTCCCTCTCACTCTTTGTCTGTCACTATCTCTCTGTGTCTTGTTCTCATCTGGAGCCGAAGGAAAGAAGGAAAGAATGAATAAAAGGAAATGGTGGGGAGGAGTATTGCCAAAGCTTAATCCACGTATAGCATACATGGATCATTTTCATTTGACATTCTGAGTTTCTTTTCTTTTTTTCCCTTTAAATTTGGCCCTTTATATGTAAATTAATTATTACCATAAATTTTGGGCAACTTTACTTATTTTTCTTAATTTCGTAAAAATGAAATAATGTCCTTAAAAAATGTTTTTTGTCCAAAATTTATTTACATTTGTTCAAGCTTTTGTAATTGGCTTCTCGAAGTTTCAATTACATTTCATACTACATTGGTCAAATTTTGGAATGTTACAACAAATTGAAAGGTCCATGGCAGCTCGACACACCCTGGTATTCTTGGGGGTGGCTGTTTTTCCTAGCTACACCATGCAGTCCACTATATTACCGTCGGGTGTCTGTGACAAAATTGATAAGCAATACTACAGATTCTTTTGGGGCAGCTCGGAAACAGTTGGTTTTTTGGGATGAGGTTTCTAGAGTTTGGGGTGTCAACTACCCCTCTGTTAACCCTCAATTCTGGAGCTCCTCTCAAATGTTTTTTTCCATGTTTATTTGGATTATTAGATTTTTCATAAAAGAAGTGATATTTTGATATCTTATGAGTAAAATATGATTATGTTTTCTATTTTTTATAATTTTTAAAGATATACACCTTGAAGGGAATCAACGGCATCCTCAACTTTAGAATGTATAACTTTAAAAATTATAAAAAATAAAAAACATAACCACTTTTTTTTCTATAAGATATCAAATTGTCAATCATTTTATTTTATGTAGAACCCAAGATATAAAGAAACATAGGAAAAAACATTTGGAAGAAGGCTCAAAATTTAGGAGCGGTAGAGGGGGTAGCTGGAAAGGTGCCCCTGGCACCCCCTCCCAAGGTTTGTAGGAGGAGGGTGATGGCAGCCTGGGACTGCGCAGTGCCTGAAAGCAAAACACTGCTTTCATGATGGAGTTGGGTTGGGGAATGGTGAAACGACCAGACGCATTGTGGGTAAATTTTCTAAGAGAAAAGTGTAAATGTGGAGAAGACGTTATCCCGAAGGTTAGCAAACAAAGCGAGGATCGCAAGCTTGGAAATGTATTAAGATGGCTTGGGAGAAAACCAAAAAAGGGCTCAGATGGAAAGTGGGTGATGGAAGTAAGGTTCGGTTTTGGGAGGATGTACGGTTGCCAAATCATGACAAGCTTAGTTCATACGTTTTACGCCCCATTGATGATAAGATTAGAAAGTTGAAGGTTGCAGATTATGTATTGTGCTCTGGTAGAGGGGTTAACATGTTAGTCATTTTATTTAATATTTCCTATGCATTGTTATTCTTTCGGCCACATGAGTTTACATTATTAATACGACATGTTTTCATTTAATTTTTATATAACTATTTAATTAGATTAAATTTAAGAAGTAGTTACACTACTGCGGAATTGTTGATATTTGACGATTATTTTTGCTGATATGACCATGTGCATACTTTTTATTGATTTAATTTTATAGCATCCTCCAACTTAACCATGTTAACCAGGGCAGTTACTTACTTTTTTTTATTTATGAATGAAAAACTATTCAGTGTTTCTTAGAGAGAATTATTATAGAGTCCATGGTAGAAATCTCAATACAAAAAATTATTACCAAATGTCATGGTATGAAAAATCGAACCGAACCAACTAGGCTGGCTCAAAAACTGGCAACTCAACCCCTATTCTGGTCCAATTGATGCTCATACTCAGTAAAGATCTAACCTGGTGTAACCATGTATAAACCGGTGAAACCCGAGAGTTAACCGACCAAACCGTTATATTAAGTGGGTTATCTGGTTTACCCTTTTCACTTGTTTAAAACACGCTAAACTCAAAAAGAAAGAAAGTTTACAAGAGAAAATAAGAAAGAAGAGGAAGAAGAGAAGGATAATAGTGGAAGAGCCTTGACAAAAAATTACTTATAGTGAAAGAACTCCAGAAAAATCTTCATAAAAAATGGATGGAAAAAGTTTGGTAGAGTAGATGGTATGAAAAAATGGAAGAAAGATGATTTCCACAATGTTTGTTCAAATTGTAAGAGAGTGACCAGAAAATACAGCAAGCAGCCACTACAAGCACCGAGTTGTGGGAAAAGAAGCACGGCAAGTAGATGGAGTAGAGAGCACCAATATTCAAATTGAAGATGGAAACGGAAACTCATTGCATTAATGATGGCTTGAGGCCTTGAGATAACTTGTTGTAGGTAACTTTTAGGTAGGGGTGTGCAAAATTCCATCAGTCCAATCCAACCCGGTCCAGCCCGAACTGGTCCAGTTTGGTCCGATCCAGTTAAAAAGCAGCCCGAAGGACCAACTGGACCAACTCGACCAGACCAAGTGGTCGAGCTGGACTGGGTTCAAGACCAGGGGCTCAGACCACTTGATCTAGTCCAGTCCAGTCCAATTATATATATATATAAATTTATCTCCATAAGCTAGTGATCATGTGATCAGACCATTCTGAGTTTCCTATGAAATTGTTTTCATTTAACTAAATGAAACCATTTTGATTATTATATTCTAGTTTTTGGTGAAAAGTATTCCTAGTTTTTTTTTTACTTTTGCTTCATTTCACCATTCTCGAGTTTTATTATTATATACTCTGAATTCCTATCTTTAATTGGAGTTAACTTAATGATCATTTACTTTTAAATTGAACTACACCATGAGTATCATATTTTTATTTGTTATGCTTGTGGATCGAGGATATAATGCAGTAACTTAGTGTAAGTGGAGGTATATATGCAGGCAAGGGAATTATAGAGGCAGGAACAGTAACAGAACAGATGAAATATTGATCCTTTGTGGCAGCAAAATTAAAAAAAAAATTAATATGATGATTTTTAATATGATTAAAGGTATTTTTATACTTACCATTGAGAAAAATGAAAAAAAAAGAGGAAAATTGGGGTCATGGACTTGCTGGACCGGTCCACCAGTCCAGTGGACCAAAGTTTAGTCCAACCCGAGCATTGGTCCACTAAACTGGTGGACCAAACCACGGACTGCCTAGTTCAGTCCGACCAAAAAATAGACCAGACTTCAGGTTGGCTTCTAGTCTAGTCCAATCCGTCCAGTGTGCAGCCCTACTTTTAGGCATAGCACCAGTACTTCTTACTTTGTCCGTGACTATGAGCCATCCATTTCCATATGCAAACATTTATATTTTACATATAATTTGAAAGAGCAAAGAGGAGAGGAGGAATGTCCGGTCACTTTATTCATTTTACATATAAAGTTTATTGTGATGTATATTATATAAGTATATATATTACCTTTGTTGTTTAATATTTAAATATTATTTGTATTAAAATGTTTTTATAATTAAATATAGAACTATTTTTATAGATTTTGGTTTAAATTAAAATTTTAAATCATCACTGTTTTGACCCCAAATTTACCCAAATCTAAGCAATTGACCCTTAATCTATTGCTTTAGCCGATTTAGTGATTGGTTTGATTTTTTAAATTTTGCCAAATGCAAAATTAACTTTGCAGTCCCAGCTTCTAAAAGTGCCAAATGGTTTTCATATGCTCAATTATCAAAATGCTCTCGCACGTAATATGCTAAATAATATATGCTAATGTGGCCAAAAAATAATGTATAGAAAGACCAAGGCAAAAATGTTTGTATGTGAATGATAATAAAATGAATTAAAAAAAGAGTTAAATGTTATTCTTGTTTTTAATAATAGTTGAATAATAAATCTCTGTTGGAAGATTGAAACTTGTAAATTATCGTACTAGTTTAGTTTATATAACTCAACCGTATGTACTTTTTGTGAATTTTTGAAGGAATATATACTTGTAAATTTAAGAAAATGAATTGTAAATTATTAATGTGCTTGATTAATTTACAATTCATTTGATATAAAAAATTAAATTGTAAATTTCTTAGCAAGAATTTGTGAATTTTGAAATTTGACCAGTAAAGTTCATGTGAAAAGTTGTAAACAATGATGATATTAAGTTTTCAAATATTAAAAACATAAGTGCCAAGATCCCCAAAGCGTGGACATGCTTTTCATATGCATTTGTACTAACTTACAAGGCGTAGATTTACTTTTTACAGCATCCTCTAGCTTAGTCAGGGAAGGGCAGTATATTCATTACATACGTTCTTTATATAACAACTACAAAAAAATATTTATTTTGATACCACAAAAAAATATGAAATTAGCCATGAAATTTGCCACGGAATTACTAACGGAATTTTGGTTTGCCACGGAATGAATTACTGATGGAATTTTCGACGAAATTTAATCTGTTGTTAAATTCACTATCACAAATTGGTTATTGACGAAATTTTAATTCTATCGTAAATTATAGATAGAATTTCCGCTAGAATATTCTATCAGAAAGTTTGCCACGGAATTTTCGATAGGATATTCTATCCGAAAATTTGCCATGGAAATTCTTTTTTGAATAAATAATAATGCCACGTTCATTTTGGCAAGCTGCCACCTCACAGTCGGGCTCCCGCCATGTGTCACATTCTTTAGCTGCCATGTGACACCATATGATAAATTTACAATTTTGCCTCCTCTAGGATTCGAACTCCTGACTACTTGTGCACATATGTGATGCTTTACTAGTTGAGTTGTGATAACTTTATGTATTGTAAATGCATATTTAAATATATATATATAATATTCTATTGCATAATAAATTATGCAATTTTAATACTCGAGTTCCTATTTACATTTATAATTATTTACACACACATATTTAATATATACATATATATAATATTATTAAAAACTAAAAATAAATTGAATGATAATTTTAATTTATGTGTTTATTATTTTACATATTTTCATTTTATTTTATATATAATATGTTATTGATTGGACAATAATATTAATATATTTATATGATTATTAATTTCATAATTTTTATTATTTTTAAATTTATTGATTTTAATATATAATTATTACAAATAAAATAAATATTATTTCTAATATTTTCATATTTAATATTCATTTTAATTAATATATTAATTAAAATTTAGTAATAAATAAATAAGAATAAATAAATAAGAATAATAAATAAAAAAATTTAAATTAATAATTAATAATTAATTAAATAATAATTAAATTTTCCATGGAATTAGTCACGGAATATATATTCCATGGCTAATTCCGTGACAAAATTAGCCGTGGTTAATTTTGCTGCGGAAAATTTTCGTCGGAAATTCCATAAGAAATTGCCATAGAATATTTTTGGGGGAATTACTATAAAGTTCCATGTAAGAGAACTAATATCAGAAAAGTCTCAAGAAGTTGTCAATGGTAGCTGCTTAAGTTGTCAATGGGATCTTTTTTATGTTAATTTTCTTATATGTGATTTTATAGTAATTCTCCCAATATTTTTCTATGGCTAATTTTGCCATGGAAAATTTCTGTAGGAAATTCCGTCAAAATTTTTTCTTACGGAATTAGCCACGAAAAAAATTCCGTAGGTAATTCTATCGGAAATTCAATGTTTTTCTGTAGTGTAATTTTAAATATAAGTAGATTTCAATATAATATACTTTGTCTCCTAAATTTATAACTTTTCCCATAAAGTATTTTTATAGATTTCACATTTGCACATATTATAGGCTTTTTCAATAAGGAGTAGTTTCTTTGTTTTTTTTTTTTTTTTGCTAGGATATAAGGAGTAGTTTCAGTGTATATGATTAGAGAACATATTTTAGTGACATCATCACCTTTTTATTATGAATAAATAATTTAACTAATTTACTTAATATCAACAAATTAATTATTTGGCACTTGTATTAAAGAACATGGATAATATGTTTTATTTTATGAATTTAGTGTTGAAATTTTAATCTTTTTTAAATTATTATTTCTTCGGGCAATATGTGCATACTTTTCGTTGATTTAATTTTTATAGCATCCTCCAAGTTACCCACGTACGGTATACTAATTATTTTTTAGTTATATAAATAAAAAACTATTTAGAGTGGACTGACATGTTAATCTTTTTTTAATTACTATCATTGGGTAGAATTATTATAGAGTCCATGGAAGAAATCTCAATACGATGAATTCACTCCAAATCCAAAATTTCAAGAGTTTTCATACTCAATTATCAACAAGCCATGTTTTTTTTTTTAAAAAAAAAAGAGAAGCTTATCCTCTCTTGCGATCCTATTTTTGGGAAAATGTGGTCTTAGTGGGAGTAGAACCCAATATCATTTTGTTTCGAAAATGCATGTCCATTATATTGGTAGCAAAATATTATACTACCTTCTGCCCAAAAAAAAAAAGTAAAATATTATACTATCTACATCCTTAATATATGTCACGGCTTTCAAGAAGATAAAGGAACTGATATATTTATTGTTTTATTAAACTAATTCTTTTAGCTCATAAATATATATATAATCTAATGATATATATAAGTATTTTAAAATATATATAATTTAAAGTAGTTCATTTAGCTTCTTTAATATTTAAAAATAGAAGTCAACTGAAGTTTATATTAATTACATGATTTAGTATATGAGTACTAATTGATGTTAATAATGAAAGTAACAACTTGGGTAAATATATATAACAGCTTTGATTTATGTAAATAACAATTTTGTAAGATAATTTTATGTAATAATAATTTTTAACCAACTTCAATTATTTAAACTGTGTGAAAATTAGGAATATTTATGATTTGACTTTTATATCTCTTTTGTTAATAGGTATTGTGGTGATCCCTATTTTTTTTTTGTGATAAAAAAATATATGGTCTAAATATGTACAAAAGAATGGATATCAAAACACACAAATGGGTAAGTTGAAGTTTTAGTTCTAATAAACTTCATTCGAAAGAAGCAATGTTCATTCTTATAAACTGATCAATTCTTAAAGAAAACTTGCAAGCTTGCAAATATGGCAAGTCTATTCGAATGAGCTTTGATCCATTCGAATAAGACTTATTATATTTTGAACTATTTTTGTGTAAGGAATCATTTGAATGAACTCCTCATCTTCAACTCATCTGCAAGATATTCAAACAAATATAAGTCATTCAAATGAGACTCATCATCTTCAAAATATCTTGAGCTTAAATAAAGATCTATTTCAAAAATCTAAGTATTTGAAAGTTTATTTGAATGAAAGGTTATTCATTCAAATAAAAGCCCTATCGTCATAAAATTTTCAAGTTATCTAAATAAGTCAGAGTTTCCATAGATCTAAGTTATTAGAAGTACACTCGAATGAATATTTATTCAGTCGAAAAAAGGGTTTCAACTTCATGATATCTTCAAGGCATTGAAATAAAGTTCAATTTTTCATAACTAAGCATTTCAAAACTTTATTCAAATAGAAGTTTAATCATTCGAATGAAGCTCTCAATTTCATGATATCTTCAACACATTCAAATCAGATTATACTTACCTAGAACTGAGTATTTAGGAAGTTCACTCAAATGAGTGCTTATTCATTTGAATGACTTAGTCAATTTCATGATATATGGAAGCCATTCAAATAAAACCAAGGTTCAAAAAATCAAACCGAGCACTAAGCCGATCGAGATGGTAGTTTAAAGGGTTAATGGGTTAGATCATGGTCAAATATGCTATATTAAAATAATAACATTTAATTAATAATTCAAAATACAAAGATTCTTACACTTTCATTGCTTTTTAATTAATTTTAACTATTAATTTATTTTGGGATATTTAAGTAGTTATTACTCATGAAAAGAGGGAGAGTCCTCTAGAATATTTTTCCATATACAACACATCCATCATTTATCTCACCCTCCTCTCTCTCTCTCTCTCTGTCTCTCTCTCTCTATAATAGACTGACTGATACAAATCTACCCCGTATGTTAAGGATTTGATTAGCTAAAACCTAGAGAAACTTGTCTCTAGATCCTTAGCTATAAAAAGGCTCCATAAAAGTTGATCAGACTTTTGCAACTTGACTGATCAGTTAAAACCCTAGAGAAACTTGTCTCTAGATCTTTAACTATAAAAAGCTCCACAAGAGTTGATCACTCTCTTGTGACACAACCGTATTTTATCCTGAATACAAACTACAAGTTAAACCTTGCTGAGGAAAAGCCTCTCATTCAACCTGAAATAATTGAATATAACTTGCCCTTTAAATAGAAAATTTACTAGTCCTAATGTGACTCAAAATATTTAAAAGATATGATGCCATCTACTTAAATTAAATCAAAGATATTAATATTAAATAATATCATTGAGATCCCTAATTTGGCACTCTTATAACTAAAATAATATCGTAAGAGATAAATTACTAATATATCCTAAGGATCGTTAGGATGATTCAAAATACCTAAAAGATAAATCAAATCTTCCTACCAATCAACTAAATACAAAATAAACCTTTTTGTAAATAATAAAATTACATAGAAAATAAAAATAAAAAGGACTTAATTTTCTTCTTCCACGTACGCCTTTTGATAGTTGAATGCCAAGCAAGACATTATTTGAATTGACATAAATGTCCTCTGGATTCGTATCACTGACACTCATTAATTAGAGTATGAGTCTATGACTCCTTCTTTTCTCTCTTCTGACACTCATTAAAACATTAGCTCCATACCTTTTCTTCTTTCTTTGCCCATACATCTCCTTGTTCTCACTTTAGTCCTTTCATTGAGTCCTTTTTATTTTTATATTTGGTTTTCAAACTTTTCATTTCTCTCTTCTGACACTCATTAAAACATTAGCTCCGTACCTTTTCTTCTTTCTTTGCCCATACATCTCCTTCTTCTCACTTTAGTCCTTTCATTGTGTCCTTTTTATTTTTATATTTGGTTTTCAAACTTTTCATTTTTCTCTCTTCCCTTTCCGATACACTTCTCATCTTCTCCCTTTATTTTTCTCTAGGCATCTGCTTTGCTGGGATTGTGAGACAAGTGGTCTTTGGAACAGCGAGTAACAATTTGGGGAATAAATTACCAAGAGCGAGGCGAGGCAAGCAAGAGCAAGAGCGACAGAGCAAGATTGACGGAGCAAGAGCCATGGCAACAACGAGCATAACGGCTACTGGCGAGGTGAGCAGAGCAAGGCAGTCTGACATTGATAGGTAGCCCAAAATCAATGGCACTAGGCGAGGGGAGGAGGGAGTGGTGAGGCAATGAGAATTGCCGGTGGTGAGGTGAGGCCAAACTTGGGAGTGGGGAGCAAAGTGGCAACTGGCGAAGGCTTCTAGAACTTTCTGTTTTAATTTTACTTTTTTTTTAAAAAAATTGGAACGTCGTCGTTTCACGGTGAACTCTAATAATAAAAAATAACCTAGTCAACCCAGGGTTTAAGGTGAGTTGATCAAGTTGATCTGAGTCAATCCACCTCCCGATTCACCTTTAAATTAGACTGGACCATGGATCCGTTCACCAGTTTCCAATTCGAACCGGTCGGTCAGTCCGATTTTTTGTTCCTTGATAAAAATTGGTGTTTATCAAGATAGCATTTGATTCAACCATTTGCATGATGATCAACACATTCGATTGAATTAGTGATTCAATGACTATAATTTCAAATGAACAATATTTATTACAAATTCAACCACTATTCATTTAAATGAACCCCAATATCAACAGAACAGAGACTCACTTAATGTCTCTAAAGTTACATTTTGACTTGTTAACTACATTTTAACTAACATTTCCTCAAGTCTCTTTCTTATATATGTAGGAACCAGTGGATAATAAAACCATTTAGAGAAAAAACATATCTTGGACAAAAAGAATGATTTGATGCTCTATTATAGGCATCTCAACGGATATGTAAGAGAACATTTCACAATAGCTTGCTTCTTCAGCCTAAACGGTCATTCAATGAATCTAACTATAAATAGAAGCTACATTTAATTCAACAACATAATACGAAGATTGAATATTCATCAAGCATTCTATATTGAATTGTTGAGCTACCTATTTGAGCATACTTATTATTCTTTAGTGATATCTATCTCTCATAGAAGAGTGTTTATTCTTGTCTAACTCTATTGAGTAACTCAAGGTAGTGGGATTTTGAGAAGGGTATTGATTGCAAAGTGAAAAGGGGGTTTTCTTGTGCGATTGTTAGTAAGGTTGTACTAAGGTGCTAAAAACCTTTTTAATCTTGGATAATAGTGATACTCTCAGAAGGTCTCTTAGCATTGGATGTAGGTCAAGAAGTTTTAAAATTTTGTAAAGATAAATTTTTTATTAACACCGAATTCTCCCCTTCTTGAATGAAAAGCTAGCACTAATATGTATAAGAATGGAATTTTGGATTTTTTAAATCACAATTTAATATATAACCATATTTTTAGGGTTAAGATGTAAAAATACTCATCAACTTATGCCTTTATCATTCTTAATGGGCCCCACACAATTAAAAAAATAAAAATGTAAAAAAAATTAATTTCCCTTACCACCCTTCCATACCTCATTTCTCTCAAACTCCCCCTTCTTCCTTCAACTCCCCATGTCTTCTCAACTAATAGCGATAGAAGCATCATCTTCATCCTCTGATGGTGATGAATCAAGCACAGTGATGGTTTGACTACCTCTTCCTCATCTTCATTGATCTTGCCCATCATCATTGTATCTTGGGAAGAGGAGGATGGCAATACCATCTTTGTTGAAGGGGGCAAGATCGAGGGTGTGGAGGAGAGAGAAGAGAAGGCTGTGACCTCCTCCCAATCGGCTTGAGCCTCACAAACACAAGGGGTGACATTTTATTCAATACATGAAAGGTTGATTTAAACTACAATTGTCTAAATAGAAATATTTATTTAAATGAGAGAATTGGGGATAAGCACCCAATTGGGAAATTAATTGTAGAATGAAACCTTTCAAATTATGCAATTGACCTTTCACATTATGCAACTTAGCTTCCATGTTATATGCAACTGATTTTTCACACTATGCAACAAAACTTCCTAATATGCAACTAAATTTTCATAATATGCAACTGAGCTTCCACAAGATTATAATAGCAGGTTATATTCCTTAATTAATTTCCCAATGGGGGATCTATCTCCAATTCTCCCTATCTAAATTTGTTGGAAAATGTAAATTCGTTTTTATCTAAAAGCCATAAGAGTTTAAACATTATAAAGCTAAGCAAAAACAATATGGTACAATGGCATAAATTTAAAAGAAATATGGAAGTTATATTTAACAGAACAATAGCAGCAACAATGGCAAAATCTTTTTCCATTAGGAGGAGTTGGCTTCATGGATAACATAACATCGTTGAACTCTATCAAAAAAATATTTAAATAAATTGTTAACTAAGACGTTTCAGTCAATAACCTTACTATCCAGTGTATGATCTATCTTTCTGTCTAGTGCATCTATTGGCCTTCTTTTTGTGTTCAAACCACTTCAAATGATTTTTTATCATTTTTTCTCAATAGATGCCGCTCCAACACTTCCTTGTATACATGGAATAGATGAAGTAAAACTAATAAATGGAATTCCATCGGTAAGGACTCAGAGATCGAGTACATGACAGCTGAATATCTCTTGCTCTTTGAAGAGAGTTATCATGAAATTATCATTCTTCATCATTAACCCAGTTTTCTAAGTTGAAAGCATTAAGGACAAAAGAATCAAAAGGGTGATAACTCCAAAACCTTTGGAAACACCCAGACAGCATATATACATATGCCTATCCCAAATGCTGTGATCATAAATCCCATTGCCACCATTGATAAAGTCACAGAATTATGCAGCAATGTTATGTACATGTCCTCTATGTCCTCCTCTTTACGTTGCATTGACTCAAAAAAATGAGAGAGAGTTTGCTATAACAAACGCTATCAAAGTTGTTATACTTTAGAGCCTTGATATTCTCTTTCTTGAATCAATCCCCAGACAAGTAAATCCTGCGGCAAAATTATTGTTGCAGTATCTAGCAATCTACAACTCATCCTCCTAACTTTGGTCCAATATCACTACAAAAAACCAACATTTGTAGTGGTTCTTGTAAATGCTACTAAATTCAGAATTTGTAGTAGTTATTAGTCAAACCGCTACAAAATTGTAACGCCCAGGAGTTGCAATCGCGGGAAACATCATAGTAGTGATTATAAACCACTATAAATGTGGAGCCAAATTGGTGCCATTTGGTGGAAAGGCAGCTCCATAATAGTAGTAGACTTTTTGCAATGGTTATTGAAAAGAAAAACTGCTACAAAATACAAAGAGTCACTCCATTTGCTCCAACCTCTACATAATGACAATACTATGCAATTCTGTTGCTGTTATTTACAGTAGTTTTCAATGGTCAAACTGCTACAATTCAAAAGGTCACATGTTCCTGCTCATTTTGTAGTGGTTTAGAGAAACTGCTATTAAAAGATTCGTTTTTCGAGACAGTGGTAAAATTTTGCAGCATTTTGTGTAATGGTTTGAGTAAAACTGCTACTAATTGGTAGCGATTTTGGCATAACCACTACTAATTGAACGTCTATATAAATGCCCACCCCCTCATTTTCACAATTTTCACATTTTCAAAAATGTCATGTCGAAGAATCGTTTCTAAAGTTTCTTGTCTTTCTGCCCCAATTTCGTTGTACAACACTGTAGAGGTTAGTATCTTAATTACCTTTAATTTAAATTTTTTGTATTGTTATATAGTTTTTTTAATTTTTTATTTAATTTTATTTTTTAGTTATAATTAAATTAATTTATTTTTATTTAATTTTTTAGTTTTTAGTTATAATTTATAGTTTTGTTATTTTGATTTTTTTAATTTATTTTTTAGTTATAATATAATTTTTGTAATTATTAAAATATTTATTTGATATAGATGTCTAGTTTTAATGCTGATCATAAAGTTAGAAAGGATCCTATAATCCCTGACGGTGAATCCAGAGCATACTTATGATATCAGTATTGATGATTTTGAGGTTGGTGAAATAAATATCTTAGTTTAGGAGGTTGAGAACTTTGAGGATGATGATATTTCCAGGGAACAAGGATCCCCACGCCCTTCTGCTACATGGTCTATTGGTTTTGAAGTGGACGTTTAGGGTGTGTACTTTCAATTATAAATTTTTATTCAAATTAATTCATTAATTTATTTTTAATATTAATTATGGAATGGAATGGGGAGGGTGTTGAAGAGGAAGCTCACATTAAAAGATGTTTCCTAGCTCAGTACTGGGTACAAGATAGTAGTACTGTGGAATGAGCTCACACGATAATCGATAAGGAAAGGTGGTTAGATGTACAACAGCTTCTTGGCTGAGTAAGGGGGTAACTTCGACCAATTTGATATCAGCGCTGAGACATGGAAAAAGGTCCAGCCAAGCGCCAAGAATTTTGGTTGAGATAACATTATTAAGGTACGATTTTAATATATCTCTATAAATCAAGTTATTATTTTTGTATGAAATACTAATTATCTTTTAATTGATAGTTGTTGCAGTTTGGGATGCACAGAAAGATTATTCTCTCTCAAAGATGGGAGAAGGGTGGAAGAACAGGAAAAATTGCCTGTACCGCATGAAGAATGGGGATGGGACAAGTTGACTTAGGAGTTGCAAGCGAACATGCCTGACCTGATCTAGCCCAATGACTTGGCAAAATTTGTCTAGTACAGAAGGTCACCACAGTAGATGGTTGTGTCTGGGCGAGTTGTGCAGAGCCACACTTATTAGACGATCCACCATACTGCAAGATTGAAGCCGTTCTCCTGCATTTACATTGAGATGGTACAAATGAAATTATTTTGTGTTACTTGTTTATTATTTTTTATGAATATAAAACGTATCATATATCTAAATTTTTTGTTCCAGTTAATTAGGATGAGGCAGCATAGAGGGAGGGTTGGATGGCCACTTACAAGAATATGTAAATGGACACCCACAGGCACAATGATGGGACTTCATTATCGAATGAGACTGAAGAAATTATTGTGAATTACATGTTTTTTTTAATAATTTATTGTATTTTCAATAGTCATTTTAATGAGATTTACTTAATATTGTTTCTTATTCCAAGAGTGTATTCAGCAAACTAATGCTAAGCTTAGGGAGTCCCAGGGGTTAGAGATAGACCCCATTGCCTCACTTAAGGCCGACCTAGAAGGGCATGATCAGCACCTTAGACAACTTCCAAGTTTCAGGTTTAGGGTGACGTGGAACGTTATCTTCAGGGGAAGCAAATATGAAGTTGAGACTTCATCTTCTTCTGCTACATCCCAAGTGACCATATCTAGACCCAAAAGGCATAGCGATACTAATGTGTGCAAAGACCTTCTATGTGTTAAGATCAAAGAGGACGTCTATGCGCAGGTGCAAATGCTGGAGGAGATGTAAGGTGTAACAACGTTTCCTTTAAATCGATTACTTAACTCCCAAAATCATATTGATAAAACTAATCATCCTTATAAAATGGTTTTACTTCAAAATAAGTTAAATATGATAGAAAAAAATAAATTATACCTTCAAAACATTTATTATGTTTAAATGAGTCAAACCTCTTTTTCAAAAATTTATCCATGATAGAAAATGGTAAATCTAAATATTTAAAAGCTATGATGGATAATAAGAATTTACTATGTCAACTTCTTTCCAACTCAAACTATAAAACTCAATCTTATAATAATAGGCATTAGTCTTCCAAAAATCGTATTCATCTTTCCCCTCAACTCAACTTTCATAATTCAATAATGTAAATACCATTTATTTCAGATAGTATATGATACAATGGCCACTCAACTTTGTGATTTCACAAATAATATCATAATATCATATTAGGAGCCTATGGCCTGCTGTATATAAAAAAATACCCTAAAGTAATGTGACAAAAAAATATTAAAATATCAGAATATGCTTAAACATGAGTCCTACAATGGCAATATGCATCAAATCATTACATTAGTAGAGAAGAAGGCTATACTAGAAATAACCATGAGCAAACCTCCAAAACCTTCCTAGTCGTCTCAGCTCAGGTACTATCACCTAAAAATGTTAATAACAATAGGGTAAGACAAAAGTCTCAACAACCAGAAATCCAATTCAAAAGGCATACCCACAAGTATTGATGAGAGATAAAGAGTAAATTGCATATAAAGTAAATTCATAAATCATACTCAATTTTCCAAAGAATTTACACAATCATCTCTATCTTCTCTTCACAATATATATATCAATATTGTCAATTAATCGGATCTTTTTATAAGTGAAGTATCAAATTCTCAAGTATAAATATATCACATAAATTATATTTCATAAATCACACTCAATTTCCCAAACAGTTCAAATAGTCATCTCTATTCACATTTCACAAGATACATGTATGTATAGATCTATATCAATGTTGTAATCTGTTGAGATAATGTTTTGATAATGAAAAATATGTTTTTGAACTTATGATTAAAATTCATTGTTTTCAGAAAAGTTTAAGTAATCTTCAAGTTTTAATAAAAATATTGGGAGAACTCGAGTTATAAGCTTCAGAACTCGAGTTACATTGTCTAAAAATGCTTTCAAAACCCAAAACTTTCAAGTATGATTTCATAAGTATATCTTTTGATCAAATCCTATCCTAACATAATCAACATAAGTATATCACAATGACCATGAGGGTCACATGGATTAATAATAACCTAATCACTTTTCTCAATCACCGAATCTCCCTTGTAACTTCCCTAGCCTCTGATTGAACTCATAGACTAGTGCTGACCCATGTGACTGTTAGCTACCCATAGAGCTAATCATTCAAGTGATGTGGACTGACTAGATCCACAGAGCATAACTTCGGACCATGGGTTTTTCCCTCAACATCTATAGGATGTCATAAGCGGTCATAGCACAATGGACCTAGGATCATCCAATGTACAGTTGAAAGTCCTCCATCCTTGTTTCCTCTTTATGCATGCTAAAAATTCATCCCCTTATTTCCTCTTTAATAATCTCCCATCAATAGCAACATCCTCCTCTCCAAATATCACAATGCTCATTTTCTAGAGTTCAATCATGGCATATCCACAATTTGCCATCAACACATGTATATATACACATGAATATCCAATAGCACTTTCCAACCAATAATTTCATGCCTATGTTCACAATAGAATCACATGAACATATATCAAGAGGCATTTGCAAACATTGCCATTTCAACACACCATTTCTTTGACTTCAATTTTCACATTGCATTTTCAACATTAATAATGCAAGGTTTATCAAATAATAATAGTTTTATGACAATAAATTCAAAATCACTCACAAACATTTCCCAAACATGCATAGTAAGTGGAAAGTAGTTACCTCACGCTTGAGCAAGAGTACAATACCACAATAATCAATAGCTCAATGTTCAAGTCATCAAAATACGATCAATCTACACAATTAATTTTATTACATATTAATGTAATACCAACCAAAACAATAACATGTATAAAACTCACTTTAAGTATTTATCCCACTATTACCCAATAGCTCTATTCCACTTGTCAAAATTATAACCAATAATAATTTCTTCCATTTCTAAAAGCTCTCACAATTTGCTCTCTTGAATCCTCAAATATCATATAAATCAATATCCTTAAATTCTTGTTAAGATTCCAATTTCTTTATTCCATACATTATTTCTCACTCAATAGAATCACCAAAAATATCTCTATTTCCTCAGTGCATCCAAAATTACCACATTCCAGCACTTAAAGTATCACGTAAAATTCCTAATATTCATATTTCACCATCAATCCCTAAACTCATCCATTTAGTAATCATTATAGGCTCCAATGAATGAAAATAAATTATAAAACTCAAATTTAATCAGTATAAATATCCTATATGTCCAAATAATAATCTTATTAAATATAAAATTTATTTAAAATTTTTCAATCAACCAATAGATAAAACTAAACCAATTAAAACACACTGCTCTTTTAGCTCTACAGTATTACAGCCATCTATTATCAAAACTCAATACTTGGTTTAAACCCTAAATCAAAAATTTGCTTTATTGCTCAACCAAACTACCCCATTAGATAGATCTAAATTAGTAGAATAACTTTTATGAAGGGAGTTTAATCAATATGAGTAATTTTACTCACTAAAATGAGCTTCAAAATTCAACCCACGCTCATGGTGGACGAACTCGGCGAGACAAGGGTGATGACGTGTAAAAACAGACACTCTCTCACTCTTTTAATCTAAAATTAAAGATTTGGCTAAAATTACCCAACCTGACCCAAAGGAGAAAACTGCAATGAAGGACCCCATGCTTTCCATTTTCTCACTTTTTTCTCTTTTCTTTTCTCTTTATTTCTCTTATATATATATATATTATTGTTCACATCGCAAGTGCACGGGTCACGTCAAGTAATAAAGTGATGAGAAAGTATCGTTCCCATAGGGATTTGCTTAAAAATCTCAACCAATCAAAAGGTTAGGTGCATGCAATCAAGTTGAACAAATCAAACATTTGATGTGAAATGATAATTTTGAAAACTAATTTCTAAAACTATAAAGTGATAAAAACAATTGATTCTTTAACTTCAAGTTGATTTTTGGAGTCTAGGATTATTTTTCCCCCTTGTAATTCATAACCTTGAAATAAATTTCTCTCATAAATGCTCTTAATGTATAAATGTGTTAGTCTAGGATTCTAAAGATACTTGTAAAAGGTTTCTCAAGTTAAGAACAAGTGTTTAATTCCATTAATTACTCAATCTCTTGTTACAATTAATAAACCCAATTTTCAAGCTCCAATCCTAATGTGACTATGCAAGGTTGACAAGTATATCTCTATGTTGCCAACAAAACCATATATTCATCATGCAAATTTCAAGTTCCTACACCATTTTACTCAAGTTCTACACTCAATCTAGCCCTCTCAAGCATCAATCAAGTGAACCCAACATCTAAATGGTGATCAAACATTTAGAAGCACTGAGAAAAGAGTAAAATGAACACACACACGCACGCGCACGCGCACGTGCGTACACACACACACATATATATCATTAATCACAAAAGATAGGAGTGTTTAAGAGTTAATCCATACAAGGGTTCAAAATAATCCTAGAATGAAAAGTTTAGCTACTCATTATCAGCCCCAAGCTACAAATCAAAAGGAGAATCATAGCCCAAAACAGATTATAAGAGAGGAAAGGGAAAGGAAGGAGAAAACCAAGAGAAGGAGGCTCAAAATCTCTTCCAAAGCTCAATCTCTTGCTCCAAGCTCTTCAAGACCCAAACCCTAGCAAACGCAAGCTCCAAAATGCTCCCAAAAAGTGTAGAATGTTGAGCTCCCTCAGGTTTTGGCCTAAAAATCTGATTTTTTTTGCTCATTACGAGTGTTGTATGTTTTGCTATCAAAACTGGGCTCGGTGGAACTGTTTTGAGCTGCAGCTAAGTTTGCCTCTGGTTGAAAGTGCGCTGCAACCAAGATAAGTGCGCCACAGCTCATTTTGACTCTGGAAAATAAGTTCTTTAGCTCAAATGAATGCGTTCTACCCATAAATTGCCCTCCATGTCTTCCTCTTTGACTTTCCTAATGTGGTTTTAGGTCAACTTTGGTCTCCAAATGCTTCCAAGTTAATTCCAAGTGTCTTGCAACATTATCTTCTTCTATCAAAATATACCTTGCAACATGATAAAATTTAAGCTCTTAATAAGCAAGGCTAAGAGCCAAAATATGCACAATTAAGCAATAATGTGCAATCAAAAGCTTCATGAACATTTCCTATCTTTGAATATTCAAATCATGTACAATAGTACCAAAAATGTATCAAAATGTAATGAATATGTGCTAAAATGACATGAGTTCCCAAAGGTTAACAATCATATATTATAATTTATTTTATTTTCATAAATTATATTTATGTAAATTCATTTTACTCAAATAACTAAAAGATAAATAATTATTTTCTAATGATATTTTAGAAATAAAAAAATTAGGATGTTACATAAGGCAGACGGAGATGTGGAGATAGGCTGCAAATTTCAATACTGCATATAGCATTTCAGATGGCCCTACTTGGCTCTCCTCCTCCACAACTGCCTCCTATGCCGAACCTCTTCATGCCTCCACCAGCTTAGCTTGACTCCCTAGCCTCGATAACTTACCAAGAGTGAGGACCCTCTTGAGGATCAGGATGACCCCCAACCTTGATAGCAGGATGATTGATCTTTGTTTTTTCTATGTATTGAGTACATTGGTTTTTTTTTTTCCATCGAAAATTAAGTACATTATTATTTTAAATATATTTGTATTTATTTGAACATTTGATATTAAATAGTTATATTTGAAATAGAATTTCTAAATTAAATTATTAATTATTTCAAAGAAATTTAAAATTGAAATTTATATATTGAATATTAATTTTTTTATATATATTGAATATTAATAATTTATGTGTAATATATAATTATACTATATATAATTATACTTCATGCCTCCACCAGCTCAGCTTGACCCCCTAGCCTCGATAACTTACCAAGAGTGAGGACCCTCCTGAGGATCAGAGATGACCCCCAACCCTGATAGCAGGATGATTGATCTTTGTTTTTTCTATGTATTGAGTACATTGGTTTTTTTTTCCATCGAAAATTAAGTACATTATTATTTTAAATATATTTGTATTTATTTGAACATTTGATATTAAATAGTTATATTTGAAATAGAATTTCTAAATTAAATTATTAATTATTTCAAAGAAATTTAAAATTGAAATTTATATATTGAATATTAATTTTTTTATATATATTGAATATTAATAATTTATGTGTAATATATAATTATACTATATATAATTATACTTCATGCCTCCACCAGCTCAGCTTGACCCCCTAGCCTCGATAACTTACCAAGAGTGAGGACCCTCCTGAGGATCAGAGATGACCCCCAACCCTGATAGCAGGATGATTGATCTTTGTTTTTTCTATGTATTGAGTACATTGGTTTTTTTTTCCATCGAAAATTAAGTACATTATTATTTTAAATATATTTGTATTTATTTGAACATTTGATATTAAATAGTTATATTTGAAATAGAATTTCTAAATTAAATTATTAATTATTTCAAAG
>QFDD01002839.1:0-23331 GCA_006871305.1 Vachellia collinsii | reverse complement strand
GCAACTGTATTCTCTATCTTGTGACAGTAAAACACAGCATACACGTAACTAAGCTTGTGGCACACCACCAGATTTGCCTCTCCCACCTTCTTCACTCCATTCATTATTTTGTATTCTTGCTTCTTTGTTTCCTTCTTCATCTTCATCACCTCAGTAGAGAAAGCTTCCACGTGTCTCCCAAGTTTCAAAATGGTAAAATCAATCATGGATTCCAACGACGTCGCACAATACTTGTCCTCTCCTTTAATCCCTGGTTCCTCACACTCTTTAATTGTACTCGTCATAACCTCAGCTTCTTTTGAGCCAGGCTTCACACCAAACTTGTTCAATATTTCAGCCATCTGGTGGTCAAGAGAATCATATATACATGAATTATTATTTTCTTGCTTAAAAAAATTATTAGTTGTTCAGAGATGTACCTTGGTTGAAGAAAAGGGAATGGATTTGAGGACTTGACGAGGCAAGAAAGACGCTTGGTTCGAGGTTTTCTCGAAGGGAAACTTCATTTTGTGACCAAACTTCAAATCCTTTTCCCAGAAGAAGAGATCTGATGTGTTAGGGTTATCTTGGAGGTTGGTCTCAGAGTGATGAGGAAGGCCCTTACCATAACAATAGGTTATTGGCGTTGGGCAATGTCCTTGTCGTTCCGGAAATTCAAATCCGCTGTGGAGGGCGGTGCCTTCACCTGAGACTTGCCAGCATGAACAATATATATTCACAATCTAAGAAACTGACTGTACAAATACATTAATTTGCAGCATAATAATACAAATAATGAACAGTACGGTATACTAACCAGTTGGGTGAAGGAGAACTGCAATGGATTTAGGAATAGGAGCAGTGGGAAGCATGGATTTCCAATAAAGCTCAGGAGCTAATAAGCCAGCATGCGTTGCCACCAAGTTTATATATAATAATAATAACATAAAAATATACAGTCTCATTATGCCACGAGAACAGAAGCGATGAGTATGAACTGACGCTGCGTGTAATGATGCGTCCACTAAGATATAGAACAAGAAGGAATTTAGCTGAGAGTGCCAAGTATTGGATTCTGGTGAGAAATTGATGATGAAGGCTTCCAGTCCCTTGTGCTTAATGCATGACAGCTTATATTGTCAAATTTTATTGAAGACAATTTATCAGAGGAAATTACACTCAAGTCCCAAAGAAAACAAATTATCACTATCAAATCCCATGAAATCATCAAATTGATATGATGTTCCAAGAAACTTGTATGTGATTAATTGAAATTGTGAAAAGACTAGTTTACTTTGATTAGTCAAATTAGGGATATTTGTGTAATTTTACTATAAAAATTTAACCAGACTAATCCATTTTATCTTTAATATTTATCATTTTTCTTCAAATTAATTTATCTAACTTATAAACTCATATATAATGTAATAATACAAATAAGTACTTCAAAGAAATCATATAATAAATGCTATAATTAAGTAATTTATTTAGTTTATTAATCTTATAAAAATATTCATTTAGTAGCTCTCGTATTAAAAACCATATTTCATATTTTGAAATGCTCAGTATTTTGGCATGAGAACGCCATAGTGGCTCCTCTGACCTAGTGCTACTACCAGATACCAGATGTACCTAATGGTTGCCTGGGAATGCTATTGGAAGACAAGTTAGGTTGCTGCTAAGATTTTGTATGTTCGCTGGGCTCTAGATCAGGATGTTTCTTTTCAAGATTATAATTCAAAGTGACAGTGGCATATATGTTCTATATATATTAAGGGGGACCAACTTTAACTTCGTTTTATACCATTTTGACTTTTCTCCCAAAATGGCAACTTGTTATTTGTTTTTTTAGTGGGTGTGGGGCCATTGATCTTAACCTTTTAAGTTTGAATAGCCTCACGCCAATTATTTTAGATCTATATACGTAACATATAATCTAAATTATATTAGACTTTCTTTATCTATTAATGAGGATATAGTTGCCCATAATCTAGGCATTTATTTGTATTTAGGGCCTCTTTGTTGAAACTTTGTCATTCTTAGAATCAATAATTTTTTGAGAAAGAAAATTCACTTTTATGAAATTGTACCTAATCCGAAAATATACTTTAGATTAGAACATATATAAAAAAATTTCAATATAATTTAGAGCTAACCTCTAGAATTTCATGTAATTTCAACACATTTTTTTTAAGTTCTATACACTCTTTAATATATTTATGCATATTTGGAATACCATAAAATAGGAAAATGTGCATTTAATTTTTGGTTGCATATCAATGCTCAATTGCACATATTTGAATTACAGTCTTGGTTAGTTTCTTATGCTTTCAGTGTACCACTTTGTGAGAATATTTTGACACAGATCAAGTGCTTACAACCACTTCACAAGCTTTTGAAGACGTGAGTGATGAGACGATCATAGGAGAACACATGACACATCCATCAAAGAAGAAGCAAAACCGAAACAGAAATAAGGAGCGCCCAACTGAGAGTAGCAGAGCCTAGGCCCTAGAATTATGGCTGCAGGGCTGCGATCATTTGAAATTAGAAAAAAATTTGGTCACTGTCACAATTGGCTTAAAACCAAAAAATGTACATGGTCTTTAAAATAACGTTTTTATTTTCGCCCCTTTTTTAAATTAAAAAATAAAAAGAAACAAATCTAGCTATAAAAAGAAAAAAAAAACGTAGAAAAATTCACGGTAATTTATTCAAATGAAAATTCTGGCAATTAATAATGAGTAGTAAAAAGGGGTCGTAGACTCATAAAGAGCTTTCAAAATTTGAGAAAGTTTATTGTCGTATATTTAAAAAATGTTCAATTTAATGAATTTTAACGACCATAGGATGTGATGTGAACATGAATGCAAAGAACTTTTTATTCATAATTAAATTAACATCATATCTAGATGAATTATCAATAAAGAATTGTAATGCTCATGAGACTGAGCATTTATTAGAGAATCAAACCGAGATAAATTGAGTGTTCATCTCTTGATGACACCACCTCATACTCACAATCCAGATTTACCATCCCTATGACCTATTAACTTTTTTTAAAAAAAATATTTGTTCATAAGAAAGAGTGTGTGTGTAAAGATGCATGAGCTAATTAATGCCTGTGGCAATTTGATGGAATTATTAACACTTTATTTATGCATCTATACTTTGTGGTGTACTTGCACCTATATGGTTAGCCACTTAGCTTAACATTGTTACTAAAGCATGGAGGTTACGTGTGGCCATGGTTATCCAATCCACACAATAGCAAACAACATTTGGAATACGTTATCTCATTCAAGGCCTAACAGCCCAGTGTTGTGGAATCTCTCAATTCCATCTCTCAATTAAAAGAAAAAAATCAAAAGGAATTGTATTACAGTGTGGCTCAGGTGACTATTAATGTGGTATTTATGCTGTTAAGAGCACACCACCTCGTTCTTTTACTGTTTTGTCCCTCGCTTATCCTCTTATTTTTCAAAATGCCCGTTTCACGTTCTCCTCCCATGCTCCTCATATCATCTTATTTTATTGTATTTTTAGCTTTTATTCCAAGACAATGCTCGTCACATGCCCTTTTGTTTCATTTTTGACCCGGCCTAGCTTCCTAGCTTTTTTAAAGGTGATTAAAATATATGTTTAATCCTTTAAATTTACATTAATTTTTGTTTTAATCACTTAAGTTTAAAAAGTATACTTTTAATTATTTTATTTTAACGTCATTAGCTTCTTTTAACATAATATACTTACTCAACAAATTTAAACAATAATTATGCAATTAAATGATGATAAATTTGTTTAAATTTTAATTATTTCATATAATAATTTTTTTATATTTTAAAATCTAACATTGTCTTGTCATCATGTAACTACATAATCACTAACAAAATTTACTAAATCAACATTTTCCGTTAAATAAAATTAATTGTGTTAAAATAAAAGAACTAAAAGTAAACTTTTTTAAACATAAGCCACAAAATTAAAATTTTACGTAAATTTAAAAAACCAAATATATACTTCAGTCTAACAATGCCAACTATTTATATTATATATTAGTATTACTGTTGCCAGTATATTTAATTTCAAATTGTTGGCAATTAATTTTTATGAAAGCAAATACAAATTGTATACAAAATTGTAAAATATACATAAATTCTCCAATATATATTATATATTAATTTACATATAGCATTTTTCTATTTATGAATTCTTGTAAGGAAACTTCAGGTCAAAAACTTAGACATAGTGCCATATATATGCCATTAGGGTTTTTGTTTTTAGTTTTAACAAAACTTATAGTCATAAAAATTGAGACAAATTCATTGTAATTCATTTAAAAGAAAATTTTGCCAATTAATATTGGATTATGAATAAAGGATTGTAGATTTAGATAGAGCTTTAAAAACTTTAAAAGTGTTATAAAAATAAAAGAATATTGAAGAGAGATGAACAAGACAAGAGAGAATTGGGGAGGAAGGAGAGAGTGATTCTTATTCATGTGTGTTTCTCATATGTGTATTACAAAGCCTCTATTTATAGGCTTACATCCTCAACCATAAGTTACACAAAATGAATTCTCATAATTGTACAATATGTAACATTTGAGCTAGGAAATAAAGGCTCCTAAAAACCATTCATAAGATAAAGGGGTTATGGAGTGGAATGGGTGGAAGTTCAAGAGTTATAAGAGGTAAGCATTTAGAGGGAGTAAATACTAAAAGGAATGTAAAGAGTTTATGGACATCCACATTTATATATAATTTTATAACACTCCCCCTTGGATGTTCATAAAAAAATATTGTGCCTCATTAAAACCTTACTATGAAAAACCCAGTGGGACAAAAACATAGTGAAGGAAAAAGAGTACACAATATATATATATTGAAGCTGCCTCATTAAAAACCTTACCAAGAAAACTCAATGGGATAAAACCTTGGTTAAGGAAAAAAGAGTGCAGCATGATATTTTCTCCCCCTGAATATAGTATTAATTTTACTTCTTCATATGATAACGACATCACTTTTACTCCCCTTGATGACAATATAACTCATTGTCAGTATATTTTCTCGAACGTGACTATCATGAATGATTTCTTAAACAGCTGATCTCCTTTTGTTATCTGAACTATGCATACTTTCATCATCATTTCTTCTGGATATGTTGAATATTCCATATACCCTCCATTATTTGCCTTATGCACCATGGAACTCACAAAAAAAAATTATCATGAAATAATCATAACTTATCCTGCAAAACTTAGTCACAATATAACATTATCATAGAATAAACATGTAGGACATTTAGTCCATTAAACTCAAAAAATATATAGAATGTATAATGATGTTCTTGGGCATGCTCCTGGTATATTAAATCCTTCAAGGATTTTTTGTATGCATTTCACTGTTCAGTAAGTGATATGCATAGGCTTTAACAATATTTAATAGACGCATATTTTTCATATATTCTGCCAGACTAGTAATTATTTTTATCCACCACCAAATAATATACCTTATATATCATCACAATCATCATGACATTATGAAAACCTTTGTTTTCACATAAATGTTCACATATCATATAATAGATTTGTATTTCATGTGTTTGGATTGCAGGTCCATAATTCTCACATAGAAATAGTATAATCGTATTTTCACTGCGTCTTTTCCTTTCACTTTTGATCATGACCAATCACTTTTCTATCTATTTTGTATGACAGATTTATGTGGAAGATCCTCATTTGATCACGTGATATTATTATCAAAACTGCTATCGACAACTTTATCTTTTCGGTTCCATCTTTCTCATTGCGACATAACTTATCAAAATCTCAACATTACTTTTCAGGTTTGAACCTCGCTTGAGGTTTTGCAATTAGTTATGTCTCGGCCTCTTCTGAAGTGCCAGCCTCCTCATTATAATCATCTTACTAATATGCTCCTCTTTATCCAAAGTGTTATATTTGGAACCTATTGATTTTCCATGCTTCAGGCATGTCTCATTCTTTTTTATATTAATTGGAGCATTTTTAGTTGGAATATGAGAATTAGTAATTCTCGTTTAAGTCAGTAATTGAATCTGGCAGATATTTTGCAAAATATCATGAATGCAATATTCGATGAACTTCTGGTTCAAACTATTATTTTTGAGGATCTACATTTGATATTAATAATGCATTCAATGTGTTTTCCTTTCCAGCTACTCAATTTCTCCCCCTCATATGGGAAAATTTTGTCAAATGACAATTAACCAATAATGTAGTACAAGTCTCATAAACCCATTTGTTCCCTTTAGAAACATCATTTCGTTTCATTTAGAGACAAACAAAGAGGAGAATCTTGTCCAACATTTATCTCAACTTTCCATCTATGAGCATAGTGGTGGATCAATAAGGATAAACATCTCACATTCAAACATTTAAGATGGAAAATATCTGGCTCCTGACCAAAAGCCAATTTCACGGGGAGAATTTTGTTGGCTTAACATGTATAAGTGCTGCAATATATCAAATCAATTTTACCAACACTGAAGTGGAAATCTTGTTCTCATAAGTATTGATCAATCTATACTCGGAGGCTTTAACAAATGATTTATGGGTCGTACAATCTGGAAATTGTGCACTCATCATCATAATGATTTATTCAAACAATCTTGCAAACTTCAGGTTGCAAGCTAATAATGATCAGATATGTAACCATATTACAAATGCATCTATCAAATTTATTGAATACTTGTATGGTTTACATACTTTTTGAATGGGCCCATATGAGTACAATATATTTCCAGAAATGTAGAGATCTATGACTAATGATCTTCTCATGATCCATATTTTATTGATAACAAGCAGCACATAATAATTTTTGAACTATATAATATGTTGGCTATTCATGAAGAATCTTCTGGTTCTTCAATAGATATCAGTTCATAATTTTTGAGTATATGTTGCATCTTATATATGACTTGGATGATCAAACAAGTCATACCAACAATAAAATTTGTCTTGATCAATAAACTTCTGGTTTACTGTAATAACAGTAAATAAATAACATAAAATAAAAAATAACAATGAATAAAATAGAAAATAGCAGAAAATGTAACAATGCAAATATAATAATATGAATGATAATTAAATTAAATTCATAAAGATAAAAAATAATATAAAGTAAAATATTATAACAAAAATTAAAATCATATGGCTTCAGGCCAATGATAGGAAGTCAGTATTTATAACTTTTAGTCATTTATCTTCAGGATAAATGAATCATGTGGCTTCTGACTTTCCAACAAAAGTATATAACTTCTGGCCATATAATAAGGAATTAAATGAATATAGCTTCTGGCTATATTGTCAGATAGAAAAAGATATATGGTTTTTGGCCATTTGATATAACTTCTGGTTATATAATTTCAAGATTGAAAAAGAATATAGCTTCTGGCTATATAATCAAAATAATATGACTTTAGGTCATATTTTCAAACAAATTATAGCAATATGGCTTCAGGCCAAAACAAAAATAATATCAATAATATCAAATAACTTGTAAGAAAATTGAAATAAGATAGAATAATAACAACAATCTCCAATCTTAGCTATGAAATCCTGTGTTTAAAACATCCGGTAAAAGAATCAATTAATTCCATACAGTGGCTCATCAGATTATCCCAGATTGATCAAGAATAAATAAATCAAAGATGCAGTAAGGAAAGTAGAGGGAGGTAACTCTGAGAAAAAAAAAACATTACATTCCACACAAGCTAGATGCAACAAACAAAAATTTATAAGAATCAACAATATGCTAAGAACTCATCCAGTAGAGTATCGTGCTGATAACGTGTTATAAAAATAAAAGAATATTGAAGAGAGATGAACAAGACAAGAGAGAATTGGGGAGGAAGGAGAGAGTGATTCTTATTCATGTGTGTTTCTCATATGTGTATTACAAAGCCTCTATTTATAGGCTTACATCCTCAACCATAAGTTACACAAAATGAATTCTCATAATTGTACAATATGTAACATTTGAGCTAGGAAATAAAGGCTCCTAAAAACCATTCATAAGATAAAGGGGTTATGGAGTGGAATGGGTGGAAGTTCAAGAGTTATAAGAGGTTATGGAGTTTAAGCATTTAGAGGGAGTAAATACTAAAAGGAATGTAAAGAGTTTATGGACATCCACATTTATATATAATTTTATAACAAAAAGTTTATTGTCATATATATATATATATATATAATGGGCCCGTTTAAAAAGTTGACGACTCACATGACCTACTAATTTTTTTTTGAAAACAATATATGTTCTCATAAGATCAACGTTCATAAGAAAGTGCGCGCGCGTGTGAATATGAAGGTGCAGAAGCTAAATGCCAACGTGGCAATTGGCATGGAATGTTTTATAGAACCTAATCCATCATCCTTTTCCAATTCAATTTCATACATTTATACTCATTTGAAACCATCATTATTCATTATTGGGCCTTCACTATAAAAACTTGGGTGTGCAAGTACCAAGTTATTCACTAAAAAAATTTCATAATTGATATCCAAATTATTCTTACCAAGCACAAGTATCTCATTTGACGCAATCATGTGATTGCTCTAGGGTGTGCAAGTACATACTATTATTACATTCAAAGATAAAATTATCAAGAATAAACCATTTCAAATTATGTTAAAAGTGTAGAAAAGGGCTTTTAGACATGGAAAGAAAGAGACATTTTGGCATGGCCAGTATAAATATTCTTGTTAAGGCCGTATTATCGGTCCTTCCTAATTATATAATGCAAGATATGCTTCTATAGAAAGAAATTCATTTTTTAATAAAAAATCTTACCATATAATTTTTTTTTGGGGGGGGGGGGGTGCAGATACTTTCATTCTCCTTTCTACTTCTTTCTTTGCAAAACTTTGTCTGTATCTTTAGATTTAAAGAAAATAGATGATTCAAATTTAATATTTTACAAAATTCTTATTATAATATTTTATGAATTAAAATTTTGTTATTTTATATATATTGCAGTTAGCCAGTTATGAATTATATAGGATATATTTTAACAGTTTAAATGTATTTATTTATGTTTATAATAATAATTTTATAGTATAATAAATCAGAACCGTTCTTTTTTTTTTTTATCTAATGGTGAAAATGAGATTATGAGAAGAAAATGGGAAAAAGGAAAAGGAGAGAATCCAAACACAAGTATGAAACTTTAAACTTAGTAAAGGAAATCTGTTGAGCTATGGCCGATCAATATTCCTTGAATAAGGTTTTGTATTTGAACATTATTGTTGCTTGAAAGACAATGTAGGCAAAGCTTTCTTCCAAGTAGGGATTGACTCCATACAAGTTTGAATTAGTTCGTAATACTAAATACCACATGACTTGAACAAGGATGTGATGATGAAGAAGAAGGAAACAAAGAAGCAAGAATACAAAAAGATTAGCAGACTGGCACAATACATAAATTTTCCGGTGGTGTGCCACAAGCTCAATGTTGAATGGCATAAATTTTCTAAAGGTTAGCAGATTGCCACAATAAAAAAAGATGTCCCGTTTACAACAATCACTTCATGGTTCAAAGCATAACTTCTCCACAAATATAAACATGAGAATCATAATTTAATCAACCAAGAGTGAAAATACAATATACAATAGAAACATGTGTAATAAAAAGTTTCGTATATCATATTCAGCCACGGAATACATTTAAAAACAAAAACATAAAACATTGAATTTATACTAAGTGATTGTGTCCATTTATTTAACTTTATTCATTTGTTAGAGGGGGCTCTAGAGTTTTTTGTTTTTGACAATTAAAGGGTCATTACAGTCCATACGAATCAAGTTACTCAAATTCTCTAGGGCTTCAAGCATTGGTTAATAGCCGCTAATCAACTTAAAAGCATGCTTTACTAGGTGGTTTGCTACATGATTCACACCTCGAGGGAGATTGGTCACGTCACTACCAAAAAACCTCTTATTTCCGACGGAATTAGCCATGGAATTTTTTCCGTGGCTAATTCCGTCGGAAATCTGTCAAAAATTCCGTCAGAAAAATTTCCGAATGAAATTTCCATGGATAAATTTGCCACGGAATTAGCCACGGAAAAAATATTCTGTGGCAATTTCCGATGGAAATTTTCCATGGCAAAATTAGCCACGGAAAAATATTGCGTGGCAATTTCCGACAGAAATTCTGTCGGAAATATTCCGTGGCAAATTTAGCCACGGAAACGTATTCCGTGGCAAATTTAATTATTTATTAATTAATTATAATAATTAAAATTTTATTAATTAATTATTAATTTCAATTTTAATTTTTTTATTTATTATTCTTATTTTTTTTTATTTAATATTAAATCTTAATTAATATATTAATTAAAATAAATATTAAATATGAAAATATTAGAAATAATATTTATTTTATTTGTAATAATTTTATATTAAAATTAATATTGTTTAAAATAATAAAAATTATGAAATTAATAATCATATAAATATTATATATAAATAAGTTATTATGTAGTATAATATTATATATATTTAAATATGCGTTTAGAAGATACAAGGTTCTCGCAGCTCAACTGGCAAGGTATCACACGCGTGCACAGGAGGTCGGGGGTTCGAATCCTGGAAGAGGCAAAATTGAGAATTTATCAGGTGGTGACACGTGGCGGCAGCAGGAGGTGCCACGTGGCACGGGCCCGGGTAAGGTGGCAGCTGGCGGAGGTGCCATGTGACATTATTTATTTAAAAAGAAAAAACAGAATTTGCCACGGAAAATTCCGTGGCAAAATTTCCGTCGGAAATTCCGTGGCAAATTTCCGACGGAATATTCCATCGATAATTTTTTACGGAATGAAAATTCCGTTGGTAAACATTTTGTGACAGTGAAATTTCCGACGGAACGAATTCCGTCGGAAATTCCATCGGAAACCACAATTCCGTAGGTAATTCCGTGGCTAATTTCATGTTTTTTTGTAATGCGTCCACCACCCAGTCTTGAACTATCATGGCTTTCGGTTATTCAAGAAGATGAGCACCCATATCTTCCTCATCATCATGCAAAACCCTAACCACTTCAATTTGTTTCAATAATCAGTTTCCTAAAACCCTTATCCCAAGACATTTTTAAACCAAGCACCAAAGCCCATAGTTCTACAGTGAAGCTATCTCCCTCCATCTTTATTCCTCAACACCCCTCCGCACCCAATTCCTACGGTCATAAAAAAAGCTCCATTCACATTCACCATCACCCATCATGAGCTTGGTGGATTCTGTAATATCCATATTCCAAAAACTGGATATAAAGGCTAAAGGAGTAGCTAAAGACTAATTAATGGTCAGAAAGATGAAAGGAAAGGAAAAGTAAAAATGTTATTCTGCTAATCGTAGAAAAAGTAAGGGCAATATGGTCATTTTGAAAATGTAAGGAACCAAAGTGTCATTTGGTGAATTTAAGGAACCAGAGTGACATTTTAAAATAAGGACCCAAGTGTAAATTTGGAATTCGAGGGACCAAATGGCCATTTAAGTAATTTGAGGGCAATTTAGTAAATAAGTGCAAGTCCAAGGATATTTTGGTCAAAGTTTGACCAAAATATTAGAAAAATTTTCAGGACATCATCAAAAAATAGAGAAAAATTCACTAATCAGTAAGTAAGGCTTGGTTTGAGTTAAAATGACCAAAATAATCTTCACGAGAATTTTAAAAGTCATTTCATTTTTGGCTAATTAATAAATAATTAGAAAAAAATTATTATTTAAAATACCTAGAGGCCTCAAATATCAGATCTCAGAGCAAGGAAAAATAGCTCAAGAATTCTAGTATTTTATAAAATTGTTCCCAAGAGAAAGTCAGAAACAGTTTCCTCGATCGGAAAAAAAGGCTGAGAAAAACTTCGAATTAGGGTTTTCTTTAAAAATTAATTAAAGACAATTCTAAAAGCACAATGAGGAAAGAAAAATCATGGGAGTATCAAATGAATTTAGAAAAATTTAAATGACCCTAAATCAATCAGGTGATTAGGAAATTGCCGAAAAGTATTTCCGGTGTCATAAAGTAACCTTATGGAGTTTAAAGTTTTTGTAAAGCAAGTTGTGAGGCCATGAATTTGCCACTTGTAAGGGTCATATTTCAAGAGGAAAAGAGAGACAAAATATTATAGATAGGTGGTAGAAAATATCAGTATAAAGTTACTCGATTAGTCCAAGTGGGTTCCACATTATTTTAAACACATGTGACCATCTTTATTAGGCCTTCTCCACTATATTTTCTGCAGCAAAGCATGATCAAACAGCAAGGAGAAGAGAGGGAGCAAGGCGTGAGGAAGAGGAAGAGAAAAGGAAGAAATCTCAAGGCAAAAATCCAAGGTAAAGCTTGATTCATGCATGAAATCTCTTCTATTCCATGAATTTAAACCTTCCCCCTAAATTCTATGGCTTAATTTTTGAGTTCATGATGAGATTTTGCTGCTGAAAAAGTTAGTTTTTTGTCAGAGAAAATGAGGACAAGTGGGATTTAGATGAAAGAGTTGCTAAGAAACAACTCTATGCATGATTTAGAACCTATTGGTGGTTATTTTGTGTTGTTTGGATGAATATATGAATTTTTGGCATGATGTTACTGTTCATTGCTGCTAGCTGGAACTGTTCATGCAAGGGAAGGAATATTTTGTAATGTTTAATGATGGGAAAATGGTCTAGGAATGTGATTATGCATGTATGTGAAGGTAGAAGTTCAAAAATCACATTTTTCTTCAATTTTTGGAAATTTTCGTCCTGCAGGGGAAGTGGTAGAAGGAGTGTGATTTTGATGATTCTAATGGATTTAAAAGGCAAAATTGTGTAGGGTATAAGTGAGGAAACAAATTTGGAAACATTGGAATCAATTTTGGTAAAGTTAAGGGTTTAAGACCCTTAAAGTTCAAGAGAGGTTTTAAGGAGGTTTTAAATGCTATAATGCATAGTTTGTGACTTGTTATTAATGCCAAATGCATTATAATATTTGTAGCAAGTTAAGTTTCAAAAGGTAGTTTCCAAAGAGCAAGGAAGAAGTCACCAAGTCAAGAGGAAAGTTAAAGAACAAGTTATAGAATTGAGGTAGCAAAGTTACTAACTTTACATTAATTTTGTCATTGATTATTATTTATTATTTATGATATATTGCATGCTAATTATGTGTTGTTTGAACATGTGATGTTGTATTTATAACATGCCATGGTTATGTACAAAATGTTTGAGAGATATTAGCATAAAATGTTTATGCATGCTTAGCTATATAATGAATGTTAATCATGCATATTAATGTGTATGTTAGTGATTTTGCTATAGAGATTTCTTTGGAATCTCACTCCCAAAAATAATATTCTTTAATCCAAAGTTCAAGTAAGGACAAGAGAAAGATGGTAGATGCATGAGGCAGGCTATGTTGTTCCAAGGATACAATGGAAACTTATATTTCATGTTATGTAACTTATGTTGAGATTTTGGAATTTTTGTATTTTAAACCTTAACAAATTTTGGTAGGTGAAAAGTCACATGTAGATATGTTGGAAAGGCTAAGTAACTATGTTGATTAGAAATATGCATCTAAAGTGAAGAATTGAGGAAGTAAAAATGACAAAAGGATCAATACCCTTATTAAAATATCAAGTTGAGGTAACAATGAAATATAGTGAACAAAGTCCAATTTCTTTGAAATTTTCCAGATAAATAGTTCACTTGGCAAGCTTTAAAATGTGTCTAAGTTTTCTTGATTTGGAATTTTGTGTAGAAAGTTATGATTGTCCAAAGTTAGAAAAAACATTTGGAAAATTGGAAAATGATCAAATGAACAATATTTTTTCACGAATTATTTTGTATTAATTGGTCAAGAAATTGGATAAATGGATTTTTTTCCCTATATAGAACTCAACAAGCTTCATTTAGAGACTTGAACCACTTAATTTTGATTTTTCTAGAATTAATTATAAATTTTTAAAGTTGGTCAAAATTTCAGTAAATAGTGACCAGTGAATAGTAATTCGGTCTAAAATTTTCTAATTCCTTCCTTTGTTCATTCTAATAATTTTGAAGGTATTTAAGTGATTCACTAAGAATTTCTAATGAATTTTAAAGAGGACTAAGTGAGGTGCTACAAATTCTAGTGAGCTTCGTCTACATCAGAAATAGATTCATCTTCTTCATCGAACTCATCATCATTATTGCTTTCATTATCTCTTGTACTGTTTCACCATCTCTCAACTTCTTCTTTACAAAACATACGCCACCCACATTGCCCTATTCTTTAATCTAACCTCTTCTTTCCACCACTGTTGTTGGCGAAAAACACCGTTTGAAGTTTTTTCACAACGAATAAGTAAAACCGAAAGTGGATGATACATAGTTGATGACAATAACTAGATTGTACAGTAATTAAATAATTGCAAAATTTAATAATTAAAACAATTTTAGAAAATGGATAACATACAAAATAAATTCAGCAATTCTCTCTTGAATGTAAAGTTGGGAATTTGGGATGGCTTGGCCCTACAGGGCGAACCCTTTGTTAACATAAAAGGGCTTGATTTTTTTAAGCCCAACCCTTGAACTAGCGGGCTCATGCCGGCCCCCTGGGCTTTTGGCATGTTTGACTAAAAAATGTTTTTTTTAATTTAAAGTAGTAAAATTTCTAATTTAAGATATAAATAATATCAAAATTAAATTAAAGGAAATAAAGTTAAGATGACAATATATTATGAAAGAAAATTTCAACACTTAGACATGAAAATTGTTTTCAGTAATAGTTACATAATTTATAATCAAAAGGATGAAGATGTTTAAATGTTATTAATACAAGAAATAAAATGATAGAATAAAATTTTGTATTCATTTTCAAATTTTACAGTTTAACACCTGAGCTTGTCGGTCACGGGTCGGCCCGTGGATCATGGGCCAACCCATAAGTCACAAACATATTTAACGTTTCTTTACTTTTTTCAAATAGATCAAATTAAAACAATAGATTTTTAATTTGGTCTTCAAAAAGTATTTTGTATGTGAAAAACAATATAACAGGTTTAATATTGAAATTGGAAAGAATAAGGATTCAATGAGTGAAAATGTGTGTCTTTATATAGTAAACACAATAACTAGAAATAAATGTTTAACTTAAAAGAATTTCTTCTAAAACTTGAAAAAATAGGGTTGTGATAATATAATGCATTAGATAAATGGTAAGAAAAATTATGTTTCAATAATATTTTTTTCTTTTGACATTTTAAGATTTTTATTAGGTATATGATTGATAAGAAACAAATTTAAAAATAAATGTTTGATTTAAAAGGATTTGTTTCTAAAACTTAGAAGTAAATATTAAAAAAAAGAATGTCTAAAACAAAAATTAAAAAATAATTTGGCAGGCTTAAACGAGCTAGCCCGCTGCCTTGTATTGCTGACCCTTTTAAGTCCGCGGCTCTACAGGGTCAGCCCTTTTAGGCCCACATTCTTTTTTTTTGACACTAAATCACATGCCTAGCCTTACACTTAATTAGGCTTAATTGGGTAAGCCTGACAGGCTCGGCCCATTTTGCCGACTTTATTTAAATGTGAAAATGGCTTAAATTGATTTATTCCCTTCAATTTAAAAATGGAAAGTAAAATAAAATAGCATTTGATTAAATAAATCATTCTTGGGAAAAGCACGATTAAATCGTACTATTTAATCAAATAATTAACTACTGGCAATTAACAAAATTACAAGGTGAAAAATATAGTTAAAATAATTTTATTTAACCTAAAACATTTTCTGAAATATTCTAAAAATAGCCCAAGTGAGAAACAACTAAATTAAGCTCAACAGAAAATTTATAGAGTTAATTCAATAATTAAATGACCAATCACAAATATCATACATTTCATTGAAATAACCACATATGGACGTTTTCATTGGGAGTTTAAAATATTCCTCTCTTTCAAGCATCCAAACATTATTTGAAAGTTAATTTGAGCATATTTCAACCAAGTAAAATATTTGACAAACTTAAAATTGTAAAATAGATAAATGTTAAATTTTCTTAATTTTAAATGATTAATAAATGATAAAAAAGAAATTAAACTTCAGCATATATATATATATAAAATAAATGGTATGTGGCTAAATCACATTTATTTTTACATATTTAATTTCCAAATATCAAAATAATTTTTCCAAAAAATTTTTTGAACTAAAATAAATATCAATCAATAAAAATATACATAGCCCAAAACATAATAGAGCCCAAAAAAATATAAAGTAACAATATCTCAAAAAAGTCCAAAACAGAGGCCCAATTTTTATTATTGACTTACCGGAAAAATGCACAAAAACGAAAAGAAGGGGGGCCCAGACTTCTGGCCAGAGGATTTTTTATTCTACAGAAATGGGCCTGTTATCTATTTTAACATTTTTAATTTTTTTCCTTCGATTATAAAAAAAATTAAGAACGGGTTTTGTTATGAGGTGATATCCCATCTCATTTAATCAATATGGACGAACTATGGATGAACTTGATTCCTCGTGCAATTCAGGCCGATTCTTAACCATGCACAAATCAAACAAAAAAAAATGATTTTTTTTTAAATATGTACACTAAAAAATGTGTAGCGTTTTTCCAATTATTTTCCCACTTCCAAACAGCAACACACTTATGCAAGTATTATTGAAAAGAAAAAGAAACTTTAAACAGATCTGAGATCAAATTACACCAATGATTACTTAAAAGAGTGTTTTTTTTAACTATTTTTTACTAGAAACTCGTACTCATAGTAACATATTAAGAAATTAAGGAAAAGTAAAATAGGAGAAAGAGAAAAAAATTAGAAAATACTAGAAAAGAGCTCTTATTCACTATTTATGTCAGTAGTAAAAGAGCTCTTTTTCACTATATTATGTAAGTAATAAAAAAGCTTATATTCACTATATAGTGTCAGTGTATTTTATATTTATAGGTGCAGTTTTAAAATATCAAGGTAAATCAATTATATATTACATGAAATAATAGAGGTATATAAAAGATAATGAGAGATTATGGACATGCACGTAATATATAATAGAATGATCATTGTATCTTATCTGTTTAATGTGTTTTCGAATCCACTCCTTACCCTGCAATGTAGAGAAGGTATGACACAAGTAGCTGCTCTTGTAATTCCTCGGGTCTTCCTTTTCCATGTGCAAACAGATCATGAATCTACATCATCTGGGAGACCACATATTGATAAATTGATTTTCTTTAAAAAAAAATTAATACAGTTATTATACTTCATGGTTTATTTTCAAAAAGGGATTATTTATAAATCATTTTATCAGTCAATAGTTGCAACTCCTTTATGCATTCAAGTCAACCATGATCATTGTCGGCAATATACCAAATTTATAGAGGAAACATCCAGAGGTGAAGTCGTTGTGTCGCAACCACCGGAACCAGTCATAGCTACGACGGGAGCAAAGAGGAGGAGCAACTGTACATTCTTCTTCAACCATATTTAACTAGAGACTCGTGTGGATAATAACGTGTTATAAAATTAAAGAAAAATTATGACAGGAGAAAGAGAGAAAATAAGAAACCAAGAGAAAAGAGTTTTTATTCACTATTTCGTATCAATAGTACCTTATATTAATACGTATAATTTTACAATATCAAAATAAATCAATTCTATGATTACATGAAATGATAGAGGGATACAAAAGATAATGGAAAATTACAGAAGATATGGACGTCCATATAATATTCATAACAGACCAATCATTTTATCTTATCAGTTTAATGTATTTTTAATGCTTGCATGAAGAATCATAGTTTTCTATTTATTTCATTTTGAATGTTATAGTTTTCTATTTATTTCATTTTGAATGTTGTGAAAAACTTTTGAAAATTTTTTTTCTGGGTTTGTAAATGATGAATCACGTATATGTAGAAAAGCACACCCCTATTGTGTTTCAAAAATAAAATACTCATTTTCTACACTAGTTATTCTAATTACACCTTTGTGTAGAAATTTCCGTTATTTCTTTAGAAAGAATTGGTCAACTTTCTAATATACACACTCGTTAAGATCGCATTCTAAATCGGTTGTGTGTGTGTTAGACTGATGTGGATTTTGAGAATCATTGTATCAAGTTTACCATATATAGTGAAATGTAAAGCCGCAAACAATGATTTTTTAGAAAAATCCTATCAATAATTTTATCGAGTATTCCAAATAATATTTTTTATTTTCAAAATTATAAAATAAATTCTATGCAATGCAAATCATAGATAAAGCTCGTGTTTTTTTAGTTATACAAGCTCTCTTCTGGGATTACCTATTTAAAACTAGAGTGTGATCTTTAACCATTTGACAAGAAACATTCGATCAATTGACAAATTATTAGTACAACATTAGCTTTGGATTATTATGTAGCAAGATGTTTAATACGAACATGTTTTGAAAAGGTAAATAAAAAGAGCTTTGTCGTTAAGAATTTGACAATGCCATAGGTAAAATGAGAAGATCAAAATCCAGGCTTTATTAAATATCTTGTTTTTTTTAATGTTATAACAATGGATGTAGTATAGCAATTAACCTCTTCATCAAATTTTTTTCTAGAATACCATAATGAAAAGAAGAAGAAAATTTATATTTCAAACTCATACCTCATTCCTTCAATACTCACAAAAAAGGCATTGATATTACAAATACCTAAAAATTACATAAACAAAAGAATAGGCCTTTACATCTAAAATAAAACATATTATTACACCCCTTAGAAGTGTTGCTAGTATACATAACAGACATGTTACAAACTAGCCAAACAAAAGGAAAAAAAAGATGAAGATCAAGAACTTATATATAACACAGTACAAGGCCACATTCTTGAAGTGACTCAATCTTCAATTTGCACAAGCTCTATTTCTTCTCCTTTTGACTTGTTTCTTGGATTGGCCTACAAAAGTTCTACCAAGCCATTGAGGTTTTCCAATCGAGAACATAATATACCCCATGAAGATTCCAAATGCCATTCCACATCCATATCCCAACGCTACTGGCTTCCAACCAAATCCAAATTTCTCATTAGAGTCAAAGATTGGTGTAGGTGATTCTCCTTCATCCTTCTTGCAAGTTTTTGTCAATGGAACACCACACAGCCCTAAATTTCCTTCATATGAATCAATTTGGAATGTATCAAACTGTTTACCTCTTGGTATGGGCCCCTCAAGCTGATTTTGTGAAAGGTTCAAAACAGCAAGAAAGTTGAGGTTTGTCATTTCTTCAGGAATCTCACCCATGAGCTTGTTGCATGACAGATCTAACCATTCTAGATTTGTCAAATTTCCAATTGATTTTGGAATAGAACCAGTGATTATATTGTGGGAGAGATTAAGCCCTATTAGTGCATGTAACTCTCCAATAGCCTTTGGAATCTCCCCATCAAATCTATTATTTGACAAGTCAATGGTGGTGAATGTTGTCAAGATCCTTTCCAACATTATGGTATAACCTTTCCATGTGATCATTACTGAATCTTTATAGGCTGAAAAATTTTGGCTTCCCATATATTGTGAGCCAGCTTCAACATCATCTATGTTCATCATTCCTTTAAATTTGTTGATGTATGTTGTTGGCAAGGATCCGTGAAAATGATTGTTGGAAAGGTCAAAAATCCGTAATTTAGGAAATGGATGCTGGGTAGTATTGGAACCAAAAATGGCCCCATGAAAACTATTCTCTCTCAAAACAAGCACTTGTAACTTTGGCAAATCATCAAGCCAACTAGGAAATGTATCATTGATATCATTATGACCAACATCAAAAATTTCCAGTTGATTACAATGAGCCAAAGATTGAGGTAATGATCCCTTGAGTCGGTTGCTATTGAAATGCAAAGTTTGCAGCTCATTGCTCTTTGAAAAATTATTTGGCAAAGTTCCAGAAAAATCATTCATCTGGAGATCTAGAACAGAGAGATTGGGTAGGTCAACAAGACATTGTGGAATAGGTCCTGACAAGTTGTTGTGTGACAAGTTGAGTATCACAAGTGAGCTTGCATTGCAAAACAGAAAGGAAATGTCTCCATTAAATTTATTGTTTGAGACTGAAAAAAATTTAGCTCTATAGAATGGAATCGGGAGATTTCCTTGTACCATGTTGAAGCTAAGATCAAGATATGTAACACGTGTGTTTGAAAGTGATGAAGGGATTTGACCACTGAAATTATTATTATTAAGCCTCAAATATTCTAGTCGACTAAGCTTTCCAAACACATGAGGTATTTCACCACTCAAGTTATTTATTGAAAGATCTAAGAGGTAGAGATATTTAAAGTTTGAAAGAGATGATGGAATTTGACCATTAAAACTATTATTGGAAAGATCCAAGGAAGTGAGATTTACAAGTGCTGAAAGAAATGAGACTCCACCACTAAATTTGTTTGAGGAAAGGTACAAACTAGTGAGTTGAGTGAGTGTTGAAAGAAATGAAACCCCACCACTAAATTTGTTTAAAGAAAGGTCCAAATGAGTGAGTTGAGAGAGATTCTTGAAACTCGGAGGAATAGCCCCTTCAAATTGACAATCTTCAAGATATAACACTTTAAGAGACTTCAAGTGGCCAATGGAATATGGTACTTCTCCCGAGAAAGGGATGCCAGAGAGATATAAAACCATTATTGAGCTCCAATTGACCTTTGAAAGTTGAACATTAATATTTGTATTCTCTCCTAAATATAGAAATTTAAGATTTTTGAAAGACAAAATTGCATTTGTTATATCACCTTGCAATGAAGTACTCAAAAGAAAAAGACTGATCAAAGAGGATGATACATTCCTAAGTGAAGACAAGGAGTTTGGTGTAACAGAGGACATGTTCACATAATCTAATCTAAGCTCCCTTAAATTAGTTGTGTTTAGAATCAGTTTTTCCCAAGTAGAAGACTCAAATCTTAACAATGAACTCCAGTTCTCATCACAATTAAAAGACATGTCAAGTGAGACCAATTTAGACAATTGTGAGATTTCAGAGGGGATTTCACCAAAAAAATTATTATCTCCAAGCTGTAAGGAAGTGAGATGTGCTAGGCTTGAAAGGAATGAGATCTCACCACTAAACTTGTTTTGACCAAGGTTCAAATAAGTTAGTTGAGTGAGATTTCTCAGACCAAGAGGAATGCGCCCTTCAAAATGACATCCTTGCAGATTCAAATGATTAAGATTTTTCAAATGGGAAATAGAATTAGGTACCTCTCTAAAGAAATTTGTGGAACTAAGATCCAAAACTAGCATAGGAGAGCTCCAATTGGACTTTGGAAGTTGACCTTTGAGATTTGTATTATATGACAAATCTAGTTGTTGAAGGTTTTCTAAACAGAAAATGTCACTTGTAATATTCCCCTGCAACTCAGTTTCAGAAAGTCTAAGGGAGACTAAAGAGGATGACAAATTCATGAGCAAAGATAGGGAGCTTGGTGCAATGGAAGACATATTTACAGAATCTAAAACAAGTTCTCGCAGATCAGTCATGTTTTGAATGAGCTTCTCCCAAGTGGATGGTTCAAGTCTTAAACTCAAAAATTCATCTGAGAGAAAATAATTATGAGACAAATCAAAAGAGACTAATTGAGACAATTGCGCAATTTTAGGAGGAATTTCACCAGCAAAATAAGAGAAGCTTAAGTTTAGATGCATGAGAGTGAAAAGATCACCAAATTGTGATGGTATCAAAGACCCATTAAAATCATTAAAAGCTAAGTTGAGTGTTTGGAGATGGGAAAGTTGGAAGAGGCTATTGTTTGGATGGAGCTGACCTTGGAGACAACTGCAATTGAGATCGAGGCCAATCACGTGACCAGACACAAAGTCACACGTTATCCCATCCCACAAGCAGCAATTTGAATCATTTCCCCATGACGCTGTCTTTGGGTAGGATGTGTTCTTAAAATGATTGGTATAAGGATAATCGTCATCAGAAAACTCATCACACCAAATTGAAGCTGAATGATTAAGAGAGAAAGAGTTTTTGAATTGAAGAAGCACAAAGGAGTCATGAGAACTACATAATGGTGGGTTGAGAGAAGAAACCGAAGAAAAAAGGGAAGGAGAAAGAAAGAACAAGAGAAAACAGATGATGATGATTGGAAATGCCATAAGTGAAAATTTGGAAGGGTACATGAAAAAGCAGTGAAGGGTTGGTATATGGACTCTTAACAAAAGAGGTTATATTTATAATGGTACCCCATGGCGTGATCCACTTGCAAACTCCAAGACTTTACCTATTGAAGGAATCCCAAAACCAAAAATAAATTAATAAATGTTCTTTCAAAAAGGAGAAGCAAATTAAAAAAATTTGTTCACTATCACAATTGCCTTAAAACAAACAAAAATGGAAATTTGCTAATGGTCCATAAAAGAAACTCGGTGGTTGTTTCTTCGTGGACTTCGGTATCAATATTTCTCCAATATAATTCACTATTCCATGAATAATAGGCCCCTATTTATTGAGCTTAAATATTCCACAACATTGAAGACTATTTGTTTTGCTATGTACAGATATTTGACACAATTGAGTAGTAAATTTGGGTTGTAATTCCAACTTTGAAAACTAAAGGCTATTTATCATACAAAATATCAACAATTCAACATTTGTAAATCAAATATTCCATCATACACACACACATACGCACATATCTGAGTGGGTCCTACATCTTTATCGTTGCTATAAACTTTCATGCAAACATGGAACCTAGCAATTTTTATGTGTTTCTATTGTAATTTTTAATTTTTTTTTTGAAAAACCGTGAATAACTTGGCAAAAGCATATGTACCATGAATAAAGGTTTGCAGTGTCAACTCGTAAAGAATTTTGAAATAGGTTCTCATATTAATGAATTATATATTGATCACACCTACAAAGAGAATTTATGGATGGAAATAAAGGAAAATACTTTGTTGTTATTAATAATTAAATTAAATATTTCATGTTCAATATAGTGATGCAATAATTTTCGTCCCAGTTAAACAAAACTCTTTATTGCAAAATTGCCAAAACAAAATCATTTTAATGAAAGAAGAGATTGACACACACAATTGCATTTGCATTTTAAGAAGAAGGAATCTCTCAAGTGGGAGATTCAGGCTAATTCTCAATTGATGATCCTCATTGATTTAGATGGAAGAGTCTTCGTACGCTTTTTTTTTTTTTTTTCCGTTGGTCCAAATCAAGACTTGGACATAATACAATAAAATATAAATAATGTAAATAAGGGTATATACAATAAATTAAACAGAATATAATTATTCTCTTCAGAATTAAACAGAATCGACGATTGCACGTATTATCAAAAAAAAAAAAAAAA
>QFDD01002838.1:0-22703 GCA_006871305.1 Vachellia collinsii | reverse complement strand
TTTTGAACCCTATTGGGACACACAAAATCTCAGCCCTTCTCATATCTCTTCCATTAAGTCCTCCCACTCTAACGTTAAAGTAGCTTTGAGCCTCGGAGGCGACACCGTAGCCAAACATAAAGTGTTCTTCAAACCCACGTTGGTTAATTCATGGCTCCGAAATGCAATTCATGCTATCACTCAACTAGTCCAATCCAACCACCTAGACGGAATCGATATTGACTACGAACACTTCGACGCAGATCCTGATACGTTTGCTGATTGAATAGGTAAGCTTGTATACTACCTTAAACAAAGTAGGATTGTGTCTTTTGCTTCTATAGCACCGTACGAGGACGGACCAGTTCAATCCCATTACCTGGCTTTGTGGAGAAAGTATGGGCATCTCATAGACTACGTGAACTTTCAGTTCTATGCATATCCCAAGGGGACGACCAAGCGTGACTTTGTGGGACACTTTGAGAGGCAGGTGAGAAATTACAGAGGAGGGAAGGTGTTGGTGAGTTTTGGGACAGATAATAGTGGCGGCTTAAAACCAGAGCATGGCTTTTTTGAAGTATGTGCTCAAGTTTCACGTCACGGCAAGCTTCATGGCATCTTCATTTGGTCGGCCGATGACTCCAAAAAATTCAATTTTCGTTATGAGGTTCAGTCACAGACATTGCTGACTACTGCCATTTAAGTTAACGGGAAATAAAACTCAGTCACAAACCAAGTTTTAGCAATTTAATTATGCAGAAAATTTTAGTTAGGACTGATGTACTGATGTGTATGAGCCAATAATAAATTATAGACCGGGTAAATGATAAATATGGCAATATGAATACGATAAAGCAAGTGAATAGCATCAGCTGGAACACACCATAGAAGTGGGCTGGATAAAGCTAAATTTAGATGGAGCATCAAAAGGACAAGCTGGAACTGCAGGATGTGGAGGCCTTTTAAGGGGTGGTGATGGCAGATGGGTAAAAGGATACACGACGAAACTAGGCTCTTGCTGGCCTGTGGTGGCTAGAATCTGCGGGATTATTACAGGTTTATATCTAGCTATGGATCTGAAAATAAAAAACTTGATAGTTGAATGTGACTCGTTAACTGTAGTTAGCAGGTTAGAGAAACTTGGGGAAGGTGAAGAAATTGAGTGAAACCCGCTAAAACTTGTGAAAATGTATCTGTATAGCCTTAAGAGGTGAGATTCCAACATATGTATACAGAGAGGGAAATCATTCTGCTGATTGTATGGCAAATATTAGCCCCCAGCAAGATGACATGATAATCTTCTATGATTTTCCACCTAAAGAGGGGAGCTTTCACATGTACAATAATTATGTGGATGCTCTTTTCCATGTCTAGTTTCAATGGAATGATATGATAGGTATATTGCCCCGAATTTTACCCAAAAAAGAAAAAAATCATAAACTGGACCGCCAGCAATATAATGGTACGCCCCAATTTTTATTACAAATAAAATTTGTCATTTCGAATATTATATGTTGTTTTGTTGAATTGGGAAAGGACTTACTCTAGCCCAATGGTTTCCTAAACAAGTATAACATTGTACTACTGACCATTTAAGATGTAGAAGTGAATAGATAATTTTTTTTTTCAAAAGATATATTGATAGTAAATTTGTCATAAATAATACAAAAAATTTGTATAGATGAAGCGTGTAGAAAGGGTTATCATTGCTAATGAGTAGATATCACTCAATAAATATCAAATAATTATACTGATAAATAATATTTAAAACCTGTATAATGTATTAGATGAAAATTTTGACATTTGAAGGTGAATATTTTGACATTTTCAATACAAAAAAGAAGATAAATTGCATTAAAGAGAAAAGTTTGATGTGATTAAATCATTAAAGAAATCCCGTATGAACGAAAACATAAAAGCTCATTTAATTGTGATTTTGAATACAACTGTGGAAACATGGTCTATTCATCTTTAATTGTCCAAAACTTGAAGTTAGATGTATCAGATTAATTACCACAAATATGACTTGCTTATGGCAACCAAGCGTTGGATTGTCATTCATCAATAAAGAACACTAACTGGATTTAGATTGTTGCAGGATATGTTGGTTTCACCCTATTAATGATAGTGTGCAGTAGTAATTTAACTTAATAAGAGAAACCGTTTCAATTAAAAGGACAAATTTAATAAGAATATATTGATCATTTTATTATTTTCGTCGTTGAAGAGAAAAGTTTGATGTCATTAAAATCATACAATTCACTTTCTGCTCATTTCCTCTAACTAATAAATCAAATGAAGAATTATTGAATAATGCCTCACTCCTCTCCTCCCCATAAAAAGTAAAAACCCTACCCTGACCATCTCTTTTTATCCCAAGACCCTCACCCACTTCATTTAGTATAATGTGATAGGTTTAAAAATAGTTTTTTTAAATGATTTTACACAATCCAAGATAAATATATAAGAGAAGTTTTATCTCGATTTACATAAAAGTGTTTTTTAAGTGATTGTGAAATAAGAACGTGCTTTTTGCTTTTCAATACATCATTTTGCCTTACTCTAAAAACAAGTGAGAGATTTACTTTTGATTTGACTACGATGATAATTGTATAAAAATTTAATTTTTTGGCCAATTTTTAATTAAATATTTAATAGTTCAACTCCCTGCATATATGCGCATAATACTCTGCCATCTCCCGCCCTTGCGAGCCGCGACCTCATTTCGCTCCCTCTTCACTTTACACAACTCTTCACGAACGTAGCTGCCACCATCGCCGAACACAACCGCCGCATCCAACCACCACTAATCGCTGCTTTGACGAGAAAAGGTGACCTCCCCTCCGAAAAGAAAATGTTGGAAACCGCCGTTGATTATGTTTCTTTCCGATCTGTTAAGTGGGGGGGGGGGCGCTCTTGGCATATTTGATGATTAAAACACCGTAAAGGAATGCGGCTAGGGGGTCGTAATATCACGCATATTCCTACAGCTGTCTTCTTTTCCTGGATGCTTAGTGAAAACATTATTGACTGTTCTCAACGGTTCTTCTTCTTCTTGTACTCAGTACGACTACTGTTTTCCCCCAACGAGATAGCGTAGGGGGAGAATTAATCTGTCACTCATTTGTTTTACAAGAGCAAGTGTTCCTTCACAAGGTTATAAGGTTAGCAATTTAATTGAACCTGCCTCGAAGGCCTGAACGCAAACATCAGTAACTTGTCTATATAAATTCATTGAATAGTTGATTATTCTTTAATATGTGGAAGGGATGATTGGTTTCTTTTAAATTCCGAACGGAGGAGCAAATAATGCTGCCAGTCTTTGTGCAATGATTATATCTTTCGCACAGCTATGTTCTATTTCTATTATTCACACTTTGAAGTTCTTTGGCTAAAAAATTCAATTTCAGGAGTTTGATTTTTTTTTTTTAACACTAGTTTTGCAGTCACAACAAGTACAGTTTCTTTTTGTGTGGAAAAATCTAGGATTAATAACGAGATGTAGGCTAGTAAATGTTATCGTTAATTTTTCATGTGTGGAAAAACATCTTAATGGATACCTATCATGTGTTCTCTTTTATGTGAGTATTATTTTTAAGTAAAGCGAATTTTTGTCAAGAAAATTTACAATTATTCTTGCATCCATCGCGAGCCCTTCCCTGCTCAACTTCTCAGTCCCACTTGCGCGATTCTAAATTAGTCCACAGAAAAATCGAGGAAAAGATTTGTGCATTCTTTTTGGCCCCCTCAGAAGCCTCTGATCATAACTCCTTGCCTTCTTTTCTACTGCCATTCTGTTCGGTTTTGGAATTTTTGGTAGAAAAGTGAGTCATTGAGATTTTGAAGCTATTATTTCTTGCTTATGTATTCCTCACTGTGGTGTTTGGTATGCATCTGGAGCTTGAAATTGGACTTCAATTTTGTGGTTTGCTGGTAGATTTTATTTTTTTAAGAGAATATAGTGTTTTGCCCCATAGCTTTAGGGCTGTGATTCAGTTTTGTGTTTTCATGTCTTTAAAACACCCCCCCCAACAAAAAAAAAAGAGTAACCATTTGTCTGTTAGTTATAGACTTTTTTAGCTGTTGCAATGCGGTTCATCCATTGGAAAATATCTCCCCCTTTAAATGTCATCTCTTAATTATTTTAAAGAGTTGGATAGTCATTGACAAAATATTAAATGGAGGCTCCTTTCATGGACGCCTCTTATGTGTTTGACACTATTCACACGAGAAAAAATGTATCTAGTGATAACCTTTTGTTTTTAATTCAAGTTCTGGGAAGGTGATAAATGGGGATTCTGTTATAAATCGTATTTGATGAGAGCTCATTAGGCTAAACTAAACCCTTTGCATTTTATTTTCTGCATTTCCAGGAGAAGGATGTATAGAGCACGAGCTGAAAGCCTAACCTTCACGAAGGAACCATATATTGAGGATGTTGGACCACGCAGAATGTGAGTGATTTTACCTTTTATAACTAGTCTTGACTGAATCCTGCTACTTGTTAGCGTAAAAGCACCTTTAGCTTTAGGATTTATTGTTGTTTCTTACAGCAAGAGCATGCAATTCACTGCATTATCAGAGTCAGAGATCAGTAAAATTGCTGAGGTTCAAGTTGCAAAAGGTTCATACTATGATGAAAGAAGAAAGCCAATTGAGAATGGCTTGTTGGATCCCCGCATGGTACTCTGTCCCGATTCCAGTCCTTTTCTATGGGTCTTTAGGGGTTTATGTTGGTTTAGTTCAATGTTTATAATGTTTATAATTCTGTCATCTGTGCATGTCATGCTTTGCAATGTCTGCATGTGATCATAAGCCTCAATTAATGATGTTTTGGGACTCATGACAACCTGGTTCTGTTGAAGTACTGGATTACAATAAATGCAGTGCCTTATAGATTTTAGAATGTTATACTGAATGTAACACATGGTGGTGGCACATTGTTTTCTGTTATCGACTTTATGTTGAGTGAAAGACAAATTTTCTACTTGTTTGCACTCTTCATCTTCCACATTCTCTTGAATTTTGTTTGGTGATCACCAACTGAAACGTCCATTTGGTAGATTTGTTGAATTAAGAAGTTTTCTATGCATGAAAGAATAGCTGTCAATTGGCATTGGACTCAGAGGTCTTTTTTCCCCTCTTTGTTTTTATTTTTCTAATTTAGATTGACATCTTACGAGGTTGAAGGACACTACTTCTACAAACCTCCATTCCGCTTGATGACTTCTCTTTAAAAAGTTTGTGGTTTCCAAGGCACGGAATGCTTATTTTCATCCTATTCAGGGTGCTGCTAATAAGAGTTGCACATGTGCAACATGCCATGGGAATTTTACTGACTGTCCAGGGCACTACGGATACTTAAACCTTGCTCTTCCAGTTTTCAATGTTGGATATAAAGAAAAAATTTTGCAAATATTGAAGTGCATTTGTAAGGTATGGAAGTTTGTTTCTTGTCTAGTCTCTTTTCTCTTCCTTTCTTCTTATTCCCATTTTTCGTTAACTTGCTTTTTTGAATGTCTTGCAATTGTACCCTTGGGGCCTGAGCATTTTGACGAGTATTCATTTTTGCTGGTGTTAGATCTCCAATATTAATATCCATAGTCTCTCAAATGTTTTCAAATCTGCTGAATTCTAATTTCAGTGTGATTAATTCCATCCTTTGCTGTAAAAACTTTCCCCTGCAAAAGAAGGAAAAGAATTTTCAAAATTGATCTCATCCTTCAAATATTCATTTTTAAATGTGCATGCTATACAACGATGTTCATTCTCTGTTTTCCATTTGACATAAATTTCAGGGTTGAGCATGGCAAGCTCTTTCATACTTATTAATCTTGAATTTTGATCTTGTTGTTTATGACTGTTCTTGAATTATGTCTGAATATCCGGTGATTTCTCTACAGGGCTGTGCCCGTATACTCCTTGATGAAGATTCTTGTAAAGAACGCTTGAAGAAGATGAGAAGCCCCAAAATAGAGCCTTTGAGGAAGATTGCAATAGCTAAAAGTCTTATTGATAAATGTAGTGCCATGACAAGTAGCAAAGCAGTGAAGTGTCTAAGATGTGGATTTACCAATGGTTTGAACCCTTTTCATTTGTATCAATAATTGTATTCTACTTGAAGGTTGTATTATGGTGTTTTAAATCCTCTATTTGTGGTTAAAACATAACTGCTCCCATAAATTTGGAGCCCATTGTTTATGAGTCCTGTTGAATCTTTGTTTAAATCCTGCTGAATCTTTTACTGGCATCGTGGACTGGCTTATTTAAATTATTACCACCCAGTAACTTTAAAACCTATGTTTATGAGCCATCATTTGTTCTGGGTTGTGTGTATAATAAAGACAGTGATTGTTTCTTCTTGTTCTTTCAAATGATTAAATTTTGTAAACATTGCATTCTTGTTATTTATCTCACTTACTTTGCTTGCAGTCTTTGAGACATGAAGCAATGAGCAAGTAGCTAACAACGCTTCACACTTTTATGCAGGTCCAGTGAAGAAGCTTGTGTCTAATCTAGGCATTATTCATGATACCTCAAAATGTATTGATGGCAATGTGGAAGAGTTTCAATCAGCAATTTCTCATACAAGAGAGTCTAAGGCTCCCATCAACTTGACCACTCATGTTCTAAACCCTCATAGAGTTCTCTCCCTCTTCAAAAGGATGCTTGATGAGGTCTGGGTTTATAATTAAGTTGAATTTTTGGTTGTGCCTTTATATTTTTATTTACTTTCCTCCGGGCAAGTGGGATGGTCATTGTTGTGTTCTTAAAGATGGCATGCATCCAATGATTGGTATTTATTTATGTCTCAAGTTAAATTTATTAATCATATTTTGTTGTAGGACTGTGAATTACTTGATCTTGCAGACAGGCCTGAGAAATTCATCATGACAAACATGGCTGTGCCACCTATAGCTATTCGACCTTCAGTTATAATGGATGGTTCCCAGAGGTAATGTCAGCATATATGTTATTGTTTGTGTTTAGTTTAAGTCTTTGGTAGCATAACTATTCACTTATGGTATAGTTCAACTGTTCACTGATGCTTCTAGTTTTCTCGTAAACTTGTGGTAGCAATGAAAATGATGCAACAGAGAGGCTAAGGCAAATAATTCAAGCAAATGCTAACCTTCGCCATGAGTTACAGGAAGCTAGTGGGGCTTTCAAATCTCTGGTATAGTGAAACTTTTTAAGTGGTGATATTTCCTTGTCAGACATGAGTTGGTATAATTGAATATTGTGATGTTTGGGCAATATTATGGTTAATACACTCAGGTTTTGAAACAGATGAAGGCTCTTGTGTTTTGTTTTTGTCATCACATGTATCTAGCATTTTATTATTAAAAACCATCTTACTTAGCCCTTTAGACTTTATGCTTTTCTTGTCGTTAGACTTCTGCTATATTACACTGCTCTATTTTTTGGTTGGACCCTTTTTTTGGCAGTGATAGATGTTCCTTTTTTGAGTTCACCAATCATCAATATTAATGTATATAGATATAAAATAAGAAGTCTATATAAGCTGCACTATTCACAATCTGTGAACAATGCTGCTTATTTCTCAAATTTTATGCAATGGATGGGAAAATGTGTCTAGTGGTGGTAAAATTTGTGAAGACTTAAATGGTGTTTGAAGGCTAGCTCTTTTCTTTTCCCTGTATCTCTAGGCCATTCTTCTGGGTTGAGAAGCTTTCTGAGGGTTTCAGAATGTGATGTTGTCGTTCTGTTGATATTGGCTTAGGATGGCTGGGAAATACTTCAAGCTGAGGCTGCTCAATTCATAAATAGTGATGTGCGTGGTATTCCATTTAATATGCAACGTGCCAAGCCATTGGCTGGCTTTGTTCAACGCCTTAAAGGAAAGCAGGGGCGTTTTCGTGGCAACTTATCTGGGAAGCGTGTTGAGTTTACTGGCCGGACAGTCATTTCACCGGATCCTAATCTGAAAATTTCTGAGGTCAGTTATCTTGGTAAACCTTGACCAGCCTTTTTACCATTATATGTTTTGATAAATTTTTAGGACATGAAGCATAAGCCAAAACACTAAAAGAGTTCTACTACTATTTATTCTTTGTAAAGCATGGCAATGTTCAACGAAAAAGAGAAAGGTGATGATAGTGGAATGGAAACATGATTTATAGCTATGGAAGCAATAATACAATGCATTTCCTCTTTGTATCCCAACTCTCTTTAATATTCTTGAAAAATGCCATTCATGATTATTTCTTGACGTTGCTTTGTTTCAGGTCGCAATACCAATCCATATGGCTCGTATATTGACTTTTCCTGAGTGTGTTTCCCATCACAACATTGAGAAGTTGAGACAGTGTGTGAGGAATGGCCCTGATAAGTATCCTGGTGCAAGGTTGCTTAGACATGCTGATGGTCCAACAAGGTTTATAATTGTCATTGTTTTTCATATGTGTGTGTGTGTGTGTGTGTGATTCTTTTGCCACTAGATTAGTGTCAGTAGTTACATTCTTTTGTGAATATTTATATCCAACGCATTATGTTGCAGGTCCTTAAAGATTTCTTTTCGGAAGCGCCTTGCTGATGAATTGAGGTATGGTGATATTGTTGATCGTCATTTGGAAGATGGAGACATTGTTCTTTTCAATAGACAACCAAGCTTGCATCGGATGTCTATCATGTGTCATAGGGTAATTCACTAAACTCTACTACGTTTCACTGTGTAAAATCTGATTCTCTTTGCATCAATCTTAATTTGCCTGTGCAGGCTAGAGTTATGCCTTGGAGAACTCTGAGATTCAACGAATCAGTTTGCAACCCATATAATGCTGACTTTGATGGTGATGAGATGAATTTACATGTCCCTCAGACTGAGGAGGCACGAACAGAGGCTATTTTATTGATGGGGGTAAGTTCAATAGATCCTGTTATCATAGACAGCTGGATGTTAACTACCTATGATACTTTTGGTTCTAGCTTGTTTGGTTCGGGTAAACATCAAGTTCCTCCTGTTTGCTCTGTTTGCATTTTCTTCTTTATGATGCTTTGTTATCTTGTAAATATGCTCAACAAAATGTGGTAAAATCTCAACAGATTAAACCACAAGGGGACACTGAATGAGTCAGAGCACTAAGGGGCAATGTGCAAAATGAATGTGTAACCATTTGGATTGATAAATGGGCGGGAATGATGAATATGTGCCCTGCCAAAAAAGCTCTGTTTTACTTTTTTAATTATTGATATAGTTATTAAAGGGAGGAGTAGAAGAAACAAAGAGTCAAGGACGTGAAGTCCTCTCTAAGCCAAGAAATGCAGACTCATATGCTCAAGAATTTTTCAACCCCTTTGTAAATTAGCAAGGGGCCACCCTAAAAAGTTCACCTCCAATCCTTTTATTATTATTATTATTTTCATTCTGTTGTATTTATAGATTTGAAGATTGTTTTGAGGTTTGGTTTACTTGAATTTTCTTTGGGTTTCCTTTAGAAGGCATAATGTAGTCTTGGCGTATTTACTCCCTTAATGCTTGATTGAACAGATAACCATTATGATTTTTTAATCCTTCTTGTTCCCCCTCCAATCTGCATTAATATGCTAAAAGATATAAACTTTTAAGGGCATTTTGCTGTTCTGGCTTTGTTTATAAATAATTGTGTGTGGATCTCACCTAGACTTTATTTCTACAGGTGCAAAACAACTTATGCACACCAAAGAATGGGGAGATTCTGGTTGCCTCTACTCAAGACTTTTTAACCTCCTCTTTTTTGATAACTAGAAAAGATAATTTTTATGATCGTTCTGCTTGTGCACTTATTTGCTCGTACATGGGTGATGCCATGGATATTGTTGATCTGCCAACTCCAGCAGTTATAAAGGTGAGAGTTTAAGCTTACGGGTGTTTGTGTGGGTAATAACAGTTGCACATTTACTTATCTACATGTGCCTCTAATATAAGAACTTTTGTTATTTAATAGGCTTCATACACTTACCTCGGCTTTCTTCTTCTGCCCTTACTAGTTGTGTCCATTCCCATGCATTGGTTTCTTATATTTGGTGCTGTTTTCCTACAGTTTGAAAATTGTTTATTTTTTATTTCTCTGATAATGCATAGCCAGTGAGCATAGATCATTTGAGTGAATATCTGGGACGTTTATTAGACTATGGGACCTTGGGAGGTGCTTAATTTCTTCCTACATTTGCAAAAATTTCCAGTTTTTCAGAAAGTTGCTGGCAGAGGCCTCTAGTTTGGAATTACTTTGATTTTGACAGATTTGGCCTATCTGGTCGACTGCCTTCTGATAAAGATAGAATTGAAGGCTTCGCAACTCTGATTCTTCCAGTGCATGGTCTTATTTATCCCTTTTTCTGCTTGATCACCCTTTCCCTCATTCCCCAAAACAGAGTGAAAGAAAAACCCCTATTTTGATCAATGCTTTCTTCTAGCTCAAGTCATAGTTATGCTTAATAGGATTTGAACCTAATAAAACTGTCTGTCTCATTCAGAGAAGAATTGAAAAGTAATTATTTATTCGTTTGTCATTTGTTTTTGCACTGTCAACTTATGTTTACTTCAAGCAGGATACCTTTTTTTTTAAGTTTGACTTTACATAGGATGTTTTTTTCACCATTTTCTCTGTATATATTCATATTTATGATGACAGAATGAATCAAAATCTTTCCCAACATTGCAATGCTAATTGCCAATTATTTCAGCATATTAGTTTTGAACATGATTTTTGTTTTTGGCAGCCAGTAGAGCTTTGGAGTGGGAAACAGATATTTAGTGTTCTAATACGCTCTCATGCCAATGTGAGAGCCTATGTGAGTCTTACTGTTAAGGAGAAGACCTACAGCACAAAGCTTGATGACAGGAAAAGAGAGCTGAAAACAATGTGTCCTAATGATGGGTTTGTTTATTTTCGTAACAGTGAGTTGATCTCTGGGCAGCTTGGAAAGGTTACTTTAGGTTAGTTGCTCTATATTTTCCCCCCCGTCTTCACAAGAAGATCATACATACAATATGCTGATGTTTATTCAGTTATAAATGCACAAAGTCATATGTCAGTTTTTATATTCTTTGCTTTTGGAATCATAAATTTGGTGATGTTATATGCTATGCATGTATCTCTGAATAAGGGCTTTTTTTTTTACTTTCAACGTATGTTTGAATTATCAGTTGCTTAAATTAATGTGAAGCACATGGATCAGAAAATTATTAAATTAAATTTGGAATATGCTAAATCAACTTGCGCCTATCAACTAGTCATTCCAAGTTCTCTCCCCTCCCCTCCAATCCCTACCTGTTTTGCTTTCATCCCAAACTAAATTCAGAACATTATCAGTGCATTCTAATGCATCATCTGAAAAAGATTCCAGTATTTACTTTCTCACCTGCAGTGTTGATTAGACATTGAATCTGGTTTTTCCTTCTCAATTTTTTGTTTAACCTTTTGCTTGCCTAACTTGTTACGAATCTTATTAAGTGTTTTTCAGTTTTTTTTTTTAAACTTGTAAATGGCCTTATGTCATCATGTAAGTGGGTGGCCTGATAGCTTTTGGTTGATATCAGGAAATGGAAATAAGGATGGACTTTTCTCGGTGCTACTCAGAGACTATAAAGCCCAGGCTGCAGCCTCTTGCATGAACCGGCTAGCTAAGTTGAGGTAAATATCTAGCTTAATGGTTGCCATTAGTATGGTACTCCCTCCGGTTCTTTTTATAAGAAACGTTAGGGAATATTCTTTTATCCTGAATATAAGAAACATTCACCTCTTGTTTTGTGTATTTAATGAATTATTTGTTTTATACCCTCATTCATGGAGTGCAATTAGGTTAGTATCATTGAATACTAAGCTACAAGGTCAAACACTCAATGTGGGCATTTTTCTGGAATCTGAAACATATTTATGAATCTTAACTGATTTTAACTGCATTTGTTGGTTTTGAAAATTTGAATTATATATATTATATATGATAGTGAAAATGTAGCTTCTGTTTATAGTCGTAGGCTCAGTTATTCTGATATTGTATTTTGCATCAGTTGTTTGGGTTGATTCTACCTTCATAATGTACATGTTTTTTTATTGAATGCAGTGCTCGATGGATAGGCAATCGTGGGTTCTCCATAGGCATTGATGATGTCCAACCAAAAGATATATTGATCAACAAGAAAGACGAAACAATTTCTGATAACTACAGAAAATGTGATGATTTTATTGAGGCTTTCAATAAAGGAAAGCTAGAACTGAAAGCTGGTTGTGATGCTGCTCAAACATTAGAGGCTCTGATAACTGGTGTATTGAATGGCATTCGTGATACTGCAGGGAAGGTATTAATTTTCTTTTCCTAAAGCGGAGATTCTGTATTTGACTATTGTTTTTAGGGCTTCTCTGGTGAATCCCTCTTGTTTCTTGAGTTGGACTCTGAATCTTTTGTCAATAACTTTAGCAATTTTTTTTTTTGGTGATAATAACTTTCGCAATTGTTTATAAATAAAAAGTCCTTTTTTGATATAATTTAATTTCGTCATTAGGTGTTTTTGCTTCCTTGGTGTTGGATCACTGGTAAATGATAACTGGTTTGTTCTATAATTTTTTTCCAGGTTTGTATGCAAACCCTGCACTGGAGAAATAGTCCCTTGATCATGTCACAGTGTGGCTCCAAAGGATCTCCTATAAACATCAGTCAAATGGTTGCGTGTGTTGGTCAACAGTCAGTTGGGGGTCGTCGAGCCCCAAATGGGTTCATGGATCGGAGTCTTCCTCATTTCCCAAGAAAAGCAAAAACCCCTGCAGTATGTACTCTTTTGTTGAATTTTTATTGTATGGTATCTAGAATTCAATTGGCACACATCCTTGTAATCTTTTGTATTGTTTCATGGACTTTCTTGACTTTTTGGATTACAAGATTTTATCATCCATAACTTGAAAAGGAGCCAAAGTTCTATTATATATCTAGAATGGCGACTTAAACACTTTATTCTTCCTCACTAAGTATTTCGATCACTTGATAATTGGTACGGAGTATTATTGTCTACTTTATTGATAAGATTAATCCAGAAGATTGATCATTAAATTATTGTGCAGCATAAGCAAATGTCGTTTGAAGAATAGTGGAAAACTAAGATGTTGGACAAGCAATTTAAGGCTAGGTAATGGGGGCACAAATCCTACCATAAAGGGTGTGTAGTAATAATTTGAAACGAAAAAAAATAAATAGAAGCACTAAATAAAAGAAGAAAACATTATATAATAATTGCATGGGTCACACTGGTATACATTTCTGCAGAGTTCATCGCACGCACACCCACAGACACAGAGCAAGAGAGAGATAATGATTATAACTTGCATGTAATTGAAGTCAGACCTATTATCATGCTCGCCATGATTTTGAAAACTTATTGCATATTGTTGTCTGTTGCTGTCTCTTCTATTTACAGCACAGCAGTACTCATAAATTACCGCTGGTGGTTATTTCCTTTCATGCCACGTTTCAATTATGGTTACTGCTATCAGTTAGATTGAAGTGTGTCATATTGCTTATATGCAGGCGAAAGGTTTTGTGGCCAATTCCTTTTATAGTGGATTGTCAGCTACTGAGTTTTTCTTCCATACAATGGGTGGGCGAGAAGGGCTTGTTGACACTGCGGTAGGATTCATATTTTAAATCTAATATTCACAATATGCCTTTTTTGGCTATAACAATATGCCCTAATGAAAATAATTATTTCAGTTTAATAATTTAAAATCTTTAGATTGTATATTATCTGCTATTATAACTTGCAACTAGCGGAGCATTAGGGATACTTGTGAGTGACATAATACTTTTTATCGGAACCAGCTAAAATTGTTAATATGATTCGCTTAGGGTTTCATGTTTTTTCATTTTGTCACTTGACCTATTCAGAGTTATTGTATGAAATTTTGCTTGCCCTTCAACTTGCTCAAAATTAATTAATTAAAAAAAAATTCTTAATGGAGTAGCATGTTATGAATACAGAAGCTTTTTGAAGCAGAAAAGGATGGAGAATCATTGACTCAGCGAAAATGAACCTAGGAGCCATTTATAATCTGTTTGCGGTTTGTGGCTGTGCAGGTGAAAACTGCTGACACTGGTTATATGTCTCGTAGATTAATAAAAGCTTTGGAGGACTTGTTTGTCCACTATGATAACACTGTAAGAAACGCTAGTAGCTGTGTAGTCCAATTTTGCTATGGAGATGATGGCATGGATCCAGCTGGCATGGAAGGAAAGGATGGAAAACCTTTGAATTTTGAGCGGTTGCTTTTGAAAAGCAAGGTCTGGAAGCTACTTTTATTGTTATATGGAGATTCAGAATTATTCTCTTGGGATTTACAGTAATCCTTTTTCTTTCAGGCTATATGTCCCAGTGATGGAAATGATGAAATCCTGTCCTCCTCCGATTTGTGCAAAGTAGTTCAGGACAAACTGTCAAAAGTTGGTATGTTGAGAGAGAAAGGTGCTTCAGAAGATGATACAAGCTCTGAGGTGGGTTGCTCTGCCGACTTCATCAGTTCTCTGCAATCCTTCATCAGAGATAACATCGGAGTGTTATCAGAAACAGATGAAACTTCTGCCGATGATGACACTAGAAATCAGAAAAAATTTATTCAGAGGATATCTGGTATCACTAGTAGGCAGCTAGAGGTATCTATGGACATTTCCTTAACATTAGATCTATTTATCCTGAATAGAAAGTGGTCTTGTTTTCTATTGGCCTTGTACTTCCTTCAATCTTTATACGTTCTTATTAGCTTCAGAATATTGTTTTAACTTTTAACTGCTACTCTTTTAGGTTTTCCTGGATATATGTCTTTCTCGATATCATTCAAAAAGAATTGAGGCTGGAACTCCAATTGGTGCCATCGGTGCTCAAAGTATTGGAGAACCTGGGACACAGATGACCTTGAAAACTTTCCACTTTGCTGGAGTTGCAAGCATGAGTATCCTTGACCGATCATTTTCTACTTCGATTGACCACTGATGTTATGCTTATCTGGATTGCTCCTTTTAGTCAAAAGCTTGAAATTGCTTTTAGTACTAGCAAAAATCCCGCCTTTTTTTGGGGGCCAGGTGCCTGGGCAGGGGGATTTTATTTGCTAAAAACGCCTCACCAAATGGATCTGTTATATTTAATAATTTCCTAGAGCTTAAGCTGTCTCTTTCTTGGTCCGAATGGTATCCCTTAATTGATCTTTAGATGTTACTCTTGGTGTTCCACGTATCAAAGAAATAATAAATGGCGCCAAAAGAATTAGTACGCCTATCATTACTGCAATACTTGAGAGTGACGATAATGCTAATACTGCGAGGATGGTAAAAGGTCGCATTGAGAAAACAAACTTGGGCCAGGTATGCACAAAATAATAGACTCGTATCCTGGTACTGCCTCAAACAGAAAATAAACCAAATTATTCTTTCATTCACACCGACATTTACATGTCCTTTTCCTATTTTTTTGCTAACAGAGGCTAAATGGACTCCTTATCAAATTAGTTAACTACCCCCCAAGTTCCTAACTATTTCCATGATTATCACCTGATTCGTATGTGACATGTACTCTGATTAGCTGTCAAATGTCTTGTTATTTATATGTTTAAGATTATTTATCCAGTAGTTCTAGTATTTTTCAAGTCGTTTAGTTATTTTTACCCATGTTTATGTTTTGCTATCTTTTACGAGTTTTAACGGCATTTTGTTCTATAGTGATAAGCATCCCAGCATCTAAGTGTTGAAGTTGAATTCTCATGCTAGACACCTTATTGAATTTAATACCGTTTAAATATTGATTTTGTCACTTTCTGTTTCTCGTTCATTTTATGAAAGAATAGATTGAAAGAGTAAAATAAGTAGTAAAATTTGCATACCTTGAACTCAATTGGGCCCCCGCCTTGTATTGTACCTTCTGTTTCTGATCTTGAGCTCCGGAAATACAGATAGCAAAGGGCATAAAAATTGTGATGACGTCAAGATTGGCATCAATTGTTATCTCACTCGACATGGAAAGAATCCAAGATGCACAATTGAATATAGATGCTAATATTGTAAGGGAATCGATTTTGCAAGCTCCAAAATTAAAATTGAAGCCAGAGGTAATCGATTTCGCAAGTGATTGTGATTTTCTCCCCCTTTCATATTTCCAATATTTATAGCTTTTATTGTTTTGCAGCACGTTAAGGTTTTGGATATTAGAAAGCTCGAAGTTGTACCCCAAGATGGAGATAGAAGTAAAATCAATTTTCAACTTAACCATCTGAAAAATTTGCTTCCATCAGTTGTAGTAAAGGCAAGTTCTCATGATTTTCTTGATGATTTTGATACTTGATGGAGACTGTTTGTCCAGACTTCCCTTTATTTGTTGAATTTATCTTAAATAATATCCAACTTTCGTCTGTAAATTGCAGGGAATTAAGACTGCTGATCGTGTTGTTATCAGCAAAGAGGAAGATAAAGTGACAAAGATGGAGAAGTTCAAATTGTTGGTAGAAGGGTTAGTTCATTGTTTGTTTATAATACAATCGTTCGTTTAAGGTTTTTGCTTTCTTAATTCAATCATACACATCTGCTCGGAGACATATTAAGCTGATTCGTCTTATTGTTTCCTCATGTTTTACTTTTTCCCATAAATACTACCAAACCTTGTCAATTATTACGCCAGATGTATGTGCTCTGTTTGACGTTGCTGCCTTGCTGGGTGCATGTGAAAGAACCTGTTTAATTTATGTTATAATATGACCATGCAAGAATGAAAAAGCAAAAATTTGTCACTATAGTTCATAAAATTCACTGGCTTATCTTGGTTGGAGAGGGAATCATGTCTTTGTTAAGTGGCCTTGGTTATTCAAGGTGAGTCTTACAGGCAAAAGAATAGGGTGTCTGTATTTATTAAAGATAGGAGTTCCTTATTATGATTTTGCTGTCTCTGTTATTACTCATCTTTATTTCTAGGAGGGTTTTGTAATTAATCTATGTTCTTAGAGTATTATAATTTACAACTGGTGTGGGCCTCACGCATTGCAGAGTTTAAGGAATGCGCTACACTCTTAATGATCATGAACAATATGGTTTCTTAGAGTTTTTATATCGTATATTGATTTATAAATTTTTGCACTATGTGGCTTATATAGTTGACACAACTTACATGCGTTTTCTTTTTCCAGCACGGGCCTGCAAGAGGTTATGGGCATTGAGGGGGTTGATGGACATAAAACTCTTAGTAATCATATCATTGAAGTGGAGCAGACTCTAGGAATTGAGGCAGCAAGAAAGTGTATCATTGAAGAGATAAAGTTTACAATGGGAAGCCATGGAATGAGTATAGACATACGCCATATGATGCTTTTGGCTGATGTGATGACCTTCAGGGTGAGTCATTTGAAACTATTACAAGTTATGTCTGCATCTCTGATTTCAAATGACATATTAGAGTTAAACTAACAAAACGGATTTTACGAAAATAGGGTGAAGTCCTTGGAATAACAAGATTTGGAATCCAAAAGATGGACAAGAGCGTGTTAATGCTAGCATCATTCGAGAAGACTTCAGATCACCTTTTCAATGCATCTGTGCATGGGAGGGATGACCAGATTGAAGGAGTGACTGAATGCATAATCATGGGCATACCGATTCAGATAGGCACTGGAATGATTAAAGTTAAACAAAGGTGAGAAGTGAATGAAATTTCTTGGTGGCCAAGAATTTCTGTGAATTCATTATGGGTTTAATGAGATTTTAGCTGGAAATTTTTTTAACATATGCGGTTATTTAACACTTTGTTTTACAGATTGGATCCTCCGGTTCTGTGTCAAGGTGCCGATCCTATTTTGTCTTGAGTTCATAGTTGTATAGTTGCTGTGAAGACGAGGATCATCTTGTGCAGAGTGCTGTTTAGACATTCACTTTTTGGAGTGCCTGCTTGTTCTTGAAATTGCAAACTCTTCCCATGGGTCAACGTGTTTATGGAGAGCAAAAATTTCAAGGCATGAAAACATCATGCCCCTTCGCAGTATTTGGCAATTAACTTGCTGAACTGATGGAGAAAAGGTAAGAAACTAAATCATTTCCAGTCGTGGGGACTGGGAGAGAGTGTAATCCTATAGAATATTACTGTATATAGTATTTATACTCCTTCACTTTTCTTTTATTTCTCCAAACGTACCATATGCTTTCAATTTTGTGAAATTTAGATCGTCATTGAAGGTATTGGTTAGAAGGGTTGATTAAGTAATATAGAGTCTTTTGAAAAATAGTAGAAAAAGTTCAAAGCGTACACTAAACGAAATTATATAAAGAGATCTTTTAATTAGTAATTTATTAAAGGATTTAATTTACAGTAAAAAAATTATGACATCATTTGATCATGTGGCGGAGCATATGTAATAGGGTAAAGTGGTGGTGTTGTAGACTAACTCAAGAGGTAAAGGTCCCATTTTTTTTTTAAAAAAAAAAATCATCTATAATCATGACCAAAAAAAAATATGATTTTCCTATTTGAAGTGTGAAATTCTCTACCCTTTTAGCATTTCCATTAATGCATTAAATTTTGGATTCCGTTTCGTTCCATTGAAGTACAATTACTCTCCTTTCAGTCTTTCTTACGAGGTTCTCTCTCAAACACCTCATTGGAACTAAAGAAATGTGGTGAAACCACTTTGTCCGAAAATTGGGGAAAAAAATTTGCCTATATTTAAATTCATGCATTAAAAAATAATGAAATTATTACATTCACATTTATTAAATTCATTAACAGTTGCTCCCAATTAAAAAGTTGTGAAAATATTAACGAATTGCTTATGTCCATAATTTTGATGATTATCGGAAGGATTAATACGTGCCGGACGAAAATATTTCGAGTGTTAAAATCAGGTCAGGCCAGTGGGTGCAAATCTAATCGGGCGTATGGTCTAAAATAGTTTAACCAACAGCATCACTAATAGATTGTTTGGATTAACTTTTAAAAAATGATTGTATACAATTCGGATGAGGTATATAAAAGAAATTTTATCTTGATTTATGTGCAAGTGATTTTAGAATATTGTCAAACAAGCTCTAAATCGGTTTGGATAAGCAATGGTAGAAATAATTTTTTTATAGAATGATTTTTGAAAAAAGAAAGGTAAGGTAAAAGTTAAAAAATGTGATGTAATTTATATTTAGATTGTAAAAGATTGAAGTGACTTTTTGTTAAAAAAAAAATTTATTTAAATATATGTTTGAAAAATAATTTTTGATAGAAAATAACTTAAAATTATGTGAATCTCGTTAAATAATACATATTCACACATACATTATTTGCAGTTATAAAATTGGATTTATAATAAAAAATTCTAAAAAATGGAATATAATTATATCTTATTTATATTTAATTATAAATGGAGCAAATTAATTTAGAAAAATAATAATAAATATATCTAAAATTTGAAATTAAATAATATATTTTTAATTTTAGAAAGAAGACAACAATAGAGAAAGGAGACAGAAAATGGTTTTAAAAAAACAAATAAAAAAGGGACCTAGCTGAAGTATGCTGAACTGATGAAACCTAGCTCACAAAGCCCTTCTTCTCATTCTCCGCTTCGCTTCACCACCCACCGCCACACGCCCCTAGGCCTCCACTCTCCTCCTTGCAAGGTCGCTTTCAGGAGATCTTTTGGTTTGGGCCTCTTCTCCTTTCGATTTCATTTATCTTCTTCCTCAGTCTTGCTCGACTCCAGCTGTAATATTCTTATGCTTTTTTTTTCCCTTTAATTTGATTTTTAGTATATTTTCTTTTTATTATGTGAGTAGTTTTTCTAGTACTTTTTTTAATATCTGTTGGCCGAGTTTTGTGATTTGTCGGTGAGTTTTTTTTCCATGATTAATTTGTTGGTTTAGATTTTGTTTAATTTTGCTGTGAGTCTTGAAGATGAGCTGTTTGTCTACCCAAATATAGGTCGTCTCCGACAAACGCCTTCACAGAGGACAACGACGGCGGAGAACGCTGGAGAGTGGCAAGGACAAGAGGTGCATGGGTGATGACAAGACGAGCGTGAGGTAGGCTTGTGGTTTAAATGCTCGTTTATTGCCTTTCAACGGTAGATGAGCTTCACCGTGAGGCCACCAGGATCAGAGTGGCGTTTCCATAAGGCATTCCACGACGCCTCCATCACAGCAACCGAGATTCCTCTCCCTTCCACCTCCATTACCATTCTCGCCGTCGACGGATAAAGGAGAACAGAGAGAAGAGCACAGCAGCGCCAGAGAGCAAGAAAATCCGACGCCTCCCATCTCCATCTTTCGACGACACCACCTTCATCACCATCGCTTTCTTCCTGTGTCTTCGCCGACTCTCCAGAAACCCAGACCACGATGCCCCTCCACTCCTTCGACCAAACCCGACTTCCTCATCGTCTCCTTCATCCTCTTCTCTGTTTCCTGTCCGACCTTCCCTCTACTAATTGCTTGTTTAGATCAGTTTTTAAAAAGTAGTTGTACATTATCTTGCGTCTAAAAATAAATCCTAACTCATTGTGTTATCTCTATCCCAAATTTGCTTCTGACTATTTTCCTGTGAGAGTACGGATCCATCCCTTGAAGACCCGGATTTTGTATTTTTTTTTTTGGGAAAAAAGCAAGTAATTGGGACAGAATATAATTAGATATTAAGACTCAGTTGAGGTTTAGGAAGGGAAGCATGCATGCAGGTACGCAATTCCCGGGCTCCTATCCGATGGAGATGGCAGGCGTGAGAGCAAAGGCTGGCAACATTTACCTAACCCTCCTCCCTCTCAGGCCACTACTCGAACATTTCACTTTTCTTGCACTTCTTTTGATAATTTTCTATTGAGAAGAGGGTTTTTTGTACTATTTTTTCAAAGTAAAGGCAACTGAAAGTTCATAGGAACTTATATAAAAAAAAAATCCATGGTCTACCTTGAACAAAATTTTATGAATATTTTTATATCTCAATCCTTTTTAAATCTATCTTATAAAAATTGTAAATTTCCCCTTCCTTTCCTCCCTCTAATAATTTTTTAAATTTTATCATAATATATAAAATATAAATATATGTATTATTTAATGAAATTTATGTTATCTTAAATTATTTTTTATTAAAAGTTACTTTTTTTTTAAGGTTTATGCAAATAATTTTTTTCTTTGCACCTGAACTCATTCCTTCAAAGTCATCAAGCATAGATCACATCCAGCTTGTTTGGGTAGGTGTCATAAGCCGAGAGAGGAACTTCTGAGAGGGAAAATCATGGTGGAAGAATTTTCCCAGTGCTTTTAGCCTTTAGAATGAGCTTTTGGGCCTAAAAACGCTCATCCAAACATATCTAGAGCATGTTTGCATGTTTGAGAACTCTTCAGAATCACTTTTACACAAATCGAAACAAAACTTTTCTCACATATTTACCTCGAATTACGTACAATCACTTAAGCTAATTCAAACAAGCTTCTAATATCAGTATATGTAATAACTAAATGTCCATTTTGTATATTACACATGGTATGAAGTGAAAAATAAATTATCTTAGATGAGTATTTTCCATTGTTCAAAAAACCGGACCGGACCAGCCGGTTCAAGCTGAAAACCGATGAACTGACCACTAATCCGATCCGGTTGATCATTTGAGCCGGCGACCGGTTCGAACCGGTTGAACCACTGGTTCAACAAGTTTACCTCCTTTTAAAAAAAAAATTAAAAGCTAGAAACAATGAAAAAAAAGGAATCAGAGTGTGATAATGTGGTTCATTAATTTTTTTAAAAAAATATGATAACAAAATTAGTCTTTAATTTTTTGTTTTCTATTTAAACAAATTTATGCATGAAGATATAAAATAAAATTAATTCATTTTATCCCAATTTTTTATCACTGATATTTAATTAAACTCTAAAAATTTAAAACATGGGTAAAAAAAATAATATTATAGGTTTTATCTATTAATTTTTTTAAAAAATAAAATATAATCTATTAAATTATATTATTTTAATATAGCCGGCACCCGGTCTGAACCATCAACCTTTGAACCACTGTCTCACCCGGTTCAATGCCCAGTCCGATTTTTTGAACCTTGGTATTTTCTCGCAGGTTATATAAAGTTATATTAATATTGATGATTGATATATAATTTTACAAATACTATTTACAAGTCATATTATGTAGTCTAATATATAAGAACTTCCTAATATTGCATTCGTGCACAAAGAATTAAAAAAAAAGAACTAACTACTCATTTTTCTTTTTACCAGGTATAGTTATCCTTCTACTGAATGCAATTCTATTCAAAACACTATCAGACATTAAATATGAACACCTCTTTTAATAATAATTTGAACTTTGGTTTATCACGTTACTAATAACTAGTCCATTTCACTATATTCAAATTCATTGGTAACTAATCATTTTTCTAATTAAACATCCATTAACCTCTATGAAAATTAGGTAATGAACCGGCCTTGGGGCATTTAATGTTAAAAAGCAAAAGTATTTTATTCTCCATGGATCCCATGAGCCTTTCAAGTTTTCAACTGCAGCCTTTTCTCTCCCACATTCCCCCACAAAGTCTCATCCAATTAGATATAGAAGTTCAGATCAACCTCTCACAAGCCTGAGTTTAAAAGAGTTTGCATGTTTAGACCCATTAACATAAAATGGTTTGATTTTTGAAATACAACCTTTTAGTTGGCATGCTCAAACCAAGGCTTTTGGTATGTTTAAAAAAAATTATTATTTAATTTTTTCAATTTA
>QFDD01002837.1:0-18842 GCA_006871305.1 Vachellia collinsii | reverse complement strand
CATCAGTTACAAAATGAATATAAGCATATTTATTTATATTCTTAATTGACTTAGTCAAATGAGAGGTTGAGGGAATCTCTCAACTGATGGTGGTAGTGGATATTTTGAGTTCCCAAAATGTCCCTAACCCACTCCTATAAATAGGAGCTCATCCCATCAGTTTTTCTCATCCCAGTCGTTGAGTTTTCCGACTACTCCCTTCTCTCTCTATGTTCCTTCTTGTGTGGTGCTCTGCTGTGCCACCCCGTTTGGACTCTAGATTTTCTAGTGGTCCGAACTAGTTTAAAGTTTTTGGCGTGGGTGCTGGAGGATCAACTCACGGAGCTTCGGAGGTTTGATCCGGATCCAAACATGGATCCGTCCGGTATGTTTTTCGTCGAATGATTACTTCTAATTTATCTTACAACGGGCAATAATTGTACAGCGTCTGCCCTCATCACAAAAATCATAAGCAAAACCAGGTCAACAATAACCATGAGGATCCGGCTCGGCATTTTAGTTTTGAATCCCTGCATAAACAAGTTTGGGTATATAAATTAAAATTGTTACTGCCCCCAATCATTTTTATAAACATGTACTACAAGGTATTTTTAGTGCCTTCTCATAAGACATTTTGATTGTTTGGATGAACATTAAATGTTTTTTCCCCATGCATGCACAATTTAATAAAGATGGGTGAGAGAGAAAGTAGAAATTAATAATTTAATATGATGGTGTAATTTAATGTGGTTAGTTAATAAGCGTGGTATTATAAATAACTTGAATTTTGTGACAAATTTAATACTTCTAATCAACTTTATTGGCATATGTGAATTAGTTAGAAGTGTTATATAAATATCAAGAAAGTAGTTAAATATAAATTTTTTTATCAAATTATGTTTTATTTTAATATTTACCAAACATATTATCGGTAAAAAAATTTTATTCTCATGATTTAACTATTAAAAAGTCAACCATGTAAAATTTGTAATGATTCATTTGAATTTGATGAATTAAGATGATCACATGTTTGAATGAATAACCAAACCGAGTTTCAGAGCCTGACGGGAAGGACCACGGGACTAGGACGTAAAGAGGAAGAGGAGGAGTCAATAATTCCAACTCGGTAGGACCCATCTTGTCGACACGTTTACCATAGGACTACTCGTTCACATTTCGATATCAAAGGCAGGAACATCTCAACAAACCTTCATCATGCTGACAAAAGCAACACGTTCGCCCCTCTTTTTACCTCTTTCCTTAAATTAAACCTATATGTGGTTGGCGCAAAAAAAATAAAATAAAATAAAATTCAAGCATATATGTGATCCGGAACTACTCCTAGCGTCCTCCTCTCTCATTACGTTTCGTGGATTCCTCCCTCACTTCAAAAAAAAAACATGCACGGTCAATTTTAGATGTACATAAATAGATTTACCGATAATAAGAATGCTTCTCTAAAGAATACAGCAGAAGAAATGAATAAGAAGATTGTCCTTCATGTTTTCAATATGTGGCCATCACTTTTCTTTAAATTTAATAATTCATCTCCATCTATTCCTATATTATATGGTGCAAATTAAGTTAATGATGGAGATCCAAGAGCTGCGATCTAATGAAGAATAATAATTTTTATTTTAGATATATTGTATTTCATTTATTAATTTAGTTTTTAGATTTAGTATTTTTTTAATAAATTCTTTGGATATTTATTAGATAATATTATCTTATAAAATCCGTTGGGGGTAGAATATTTAGAATATTGTTCTATTTTGATATTTTAAATTATATTAGGTTATTAAGTTTTCCTATTTATAGACCCAGTTGTATTCAGTTATTTCATAAGTTAATGAATTAAGAAGTTTTCTTTGTCAAGTGTTAACTTGTATTGAGTATTCGGGATAGAATACAGTTGGGTTGCAAAAGTCTGATCAACTTTTGTAGAGCCTTTTATAGTTAAGGATCTAGAGACAAGTTCCTCTGCTGATCAAATTCTTAACATACGGGGTTGGATCCGTATCATTTGGTATCAGAACCAGGTTTGGCCTATCACCCATAATTAAACTACATTAATTATTTTAATGATAGCATGAGATAATATTGCTACATTTTTTAAATTTCAAACCGTGAGTCCATGACTTCAAACGATAACAACAACGATGGCCTCAGATTAACAATGTAGTTTGAAATCTTTGTCAAACGATCATTTTTGCAATTGAATATTTTATTTCTCCTGGCCTGTTGTAATTTAGTTTCTCCATCCAGTGAAACCAGGAGGAAATAAAAAGACTGATGAATCACAAACGGAGATCAATTATACGTAAAGCCTAGCATCTTCTATTTGAGAGCTAAGAAGGAAGGTAGGATCCTCAACTGAAAAACCACGATACAAATTCAAGTTAAATGAATAATACTTATCTAAGATACGTACGTACGTATGTAGACAAACACATACACGTATTTCGATCTTTTCTGATCCTATTATGCTTGACAGTAGATTGCACAAATAAACTTCAACATGCTTCCAAGACATACCTAGAATCTAAGCAAACAAACAGAGAGTAACTCACGCATAGTTCTGACACCTAATCCTTCGAAGGACAAAGAAAGAGTAAACACTAATAACATATACACAACATCCGGGCAAAGAGAGGTTGAAGCGTTTTTAAAAACCAGCATTGAAATTTATCTAGGTATGCATGCGGTTTGAAGGACAGGTCTGTGTATTCGAAGTTTAATTATTTCAAAAAGATTTGTTGTCTGACTGATGCGTTTAAATAAAAGGAATGAAAAAGCACTCGTCGAATTACAAAATAGTAACAGAAGTGGCTTTCTGACTTCTGAGGGAGTACGAAAGACATTGGAAGGGTTTCTAGTTGTGACTTGAAGAAATTAATTAGCTTCTTTCTTACAGTCTCCTGAAGTTGCAATGCAGCACCGTGATTATATACACACACACACACAGTCTGACAGGGAAAGACCAGAGAGTCAGAGTGGACTGGAAAGCAGTAAAGAAGCAAGACCTACGTTTGTAATTTCCAACTTCCTCGCACACCTCTAGAGAGAACTGTTGAGTCACATGTTGAGGTTCTCGCGAATCACCATGCCGATGACATATTATTGTCTTCTCAAGCTTGAGGACGTGGTTGTGTTGAAAGCAAGCTGGGACACGCGCAATAATTGTAAACTGTCTATTCAGTCTCATCACAAAAATAATAATCAAAACCAATTCAATACCAAGTTACTAACCAAACACCCGTAAGACTTCCACTCACACTCCATAAAGAGAAGCATCGAGCCATATGTTGTGGTTCTCCTGAATCACGATTCACGATGCGGCAAAGATCCATCCAGTTTTTCATATCTCTTTATTGAAGAAATGTCATGGCCAGACTACCATTCCGTACGTCCCTCTGCCATTGCTGACTCAGTTGGAAGGACCTCTTCTGCAACCAGAGCAAATTTTGGATTTTCGTACCATCCAACAGCATGACCAGTGGGTTCCACAGGTTCTAGTACAATGGGATGATCATGGTGATCCCACGTGGGAGATGGTGTCTGTGTTGAAGGAGCTTTATCCTTCCTTCGACCTTGAGGGCAAGGTCACGCTCTTACAGGGGAGCAATGTTATGACCCAAGGAGTGAGCAGGGCCAATGGAGTCGGAACCCAACACGAAAATGGACCTGGATCGAGACTGCGTCGCAGTGCACATGAGAGACATGCCACCTGGAAGCTGAGGGGATAAAAGTGGTTACGAGAGGAAGAGAGGGGTGGGGATTATGTGATGTAACTCTCTCTCTCTCTCTCTCTCTCTCTCTCTCTCTATTCTGAATCCTTCTGGACCCTCTGTGGTTTTTTCTGACATTCTGTTATTGTTGTTTCGTTGTTGCATGAATTCCTGGAACGTTTGAATATTACAGTTTGGTAAATTGATAGTCACGAAAATTGCTCTGAACCATTTGCTTCTTTATCATTCTGGGGTGAGCTTAACACTCATAAGACATTTTGATTGTTTGGATGAACATTAAATGTTTTTCCCCATGTATGCATATTTTACTAAAGGCAGTGTGAGGGAGAGTAGAAATTAATAATCTAATATGATATTGCAGTTTAATGTAGTTAGTTGATAAGCTTAATTAGTATTAGAAATAACTTGAATTTTCTAAAAAATTTAATACTTGTAATTGATTTTATTGACATGCGAATTTAATTAGAAGTGTTTTATAAATATCACTAGAAAAGTTAAGCATAAATTTTCCTATCAAACTATTTTTCATTCCAATAATTACCAAATATGTCATTGATAAAAAAATTTTCATTGCCTTCATGTCCTTTTCATCACAATCAATTCTTCCTACCGAACGAACCCTCCCCGGCCGCCTCTCGCCCTACCCTCCACTCCCTTGATTCCTTGTTTTATTATCTCTTCATCATTTCTCTCTACTTTTTCATTTGAGAGATCCTCACGAATGATATATAGCCGAAGTGAATGTGAGGTGAAAATGAGAGAGGAAGCTAGAGCCGGTAATTTGGGCCGGCCCTCATTAAGCCAGTTTAATTAGAGGGCCAGGTCTGTAATTTTGAGCTTCCTGAAGGAAACGGGTCTAAAAGGGCCAGCCCTAATGGGCCGAGGGCCTAAAAGGGCCAGCCCTAATGGGCCGAGGGCCTAAAAGGGCCAGCCCTGTAGGGCCGAGGGCAGGCCGTTTTAGGCCCGCCATAATTTTTTTATATTTTTTTAATAATTTATATGTATTTTACATAATAAACATATTTTAAATTTATAATTTTGGTTCATTATTTATTGCAAAAACTTAAAATGATGATAATGATAATGTTACAGATGAAATACTTGATATTTTTTATCTTACTAAAGCAAAGCCTTCTGAGCCTATTCCTAGTGAAACTTGGTCAAATGTAAATATTCTTAAAATTGAAGATAGCGATGATAATTGATGAAGAAAGAAGCTTATGTTATATGATTTGTGAACTTAACTTTAAGATTTTCATAGTGTTTATTATTTTTGATATATTTATTTAGATATGATTTTCTATGTTTTTTAGCAAGAAAATTGTATTGTGTTAAAAGTAGTGTATTTTGAAAAAAAGAAAGAGAAAAAGATGAACATTGCACAGGCCCGCGACCCGACCTCTCATGGGTCGGGCCTACACAAATATGGGAATTTAGGAACTAGGCCCGTTTAAGTTTTAGACCCTGTAGGGTCGGCCCTAATTTCCAGTTCTAGAGGAAGCCAATGTTTGCACGGAACAAACCAACAGCCCAAACAGGGCGCCCGACCCCACCTCCCACCGGGAGGAGGGGTGTGCGATAATTGTTGCTCCGCGTACACCAAAACCTCAAGTGGGCCTGAAAAAACCCGAGAGAACCCGAAACTTTAACGGATGCAACCGTATCACCGGAACGTGTCTTGCCACGTGCGACCCTGCCAGCTATATTCCGCTCCCCCCTCTTCCCTCACTCTCACACTGAACCATGCTCTCGGGATTCGTTTCTTTATCATCACCTCACTGGGCCCTCCTTCGCTGAGCCGCCGAAATGGAAGGCTTTCTTTTAGTAGATGTCTGGTGATAGTTTATGATTCTCTGCGGTCACGTTGAAGGACCCCCATCCAGCTGATTAGAGTAAATATAAATGAAATTTCCCCTTGGTTCAATTCAATCACCCCCGGGGAATCCCCCCCTTCTTATCCAATGTAGAGACGAGAAGTGGAACTAAGATTTTGTTACAATGACAAACACAAGTACTAATTTTTTTGGGTATTATATTGCACAAAGAAACTTGCTCACCATAAATGCTTGCAGGTCACACACTAAAAACTAAACAAAGTTACAGAGCCCAACTCACACGTACCATGAGTCCATGACACAATCCTAAGAAGAAAAACGAAAAGAGCAGATACATAACATGGCCCCTTCAAAAATACAATATTGACAACAAAAAAAGCTGAACCTTTTCATGGTGAAGAGAATCAGAGCATGAAAGTTTTCTGGGCATGCGCATGTGGTTGGATAGAACATCTTCAGTCGTGGGAGTATTATCTCGAAGGCACTATGATCTACACAATGTGGAATTACTACCTTACTTAAATCGATTCATTGGCTCTTTTATCTTTGGACTTGGAATTCCTACACCATATAGTTGACGCTACTTAGAGGTCCATCCTGTAATGTCTCTACCAATTATTGTTGTTCTTTTATTTTCTTTTCGTTGTATTGTTTTTTTTCAGGTTCACACGTTCTCCTTCGTTGTTTGATTGTTTGTTACCAATTTTCACTGTCTCTCAGCCATATATATGAAGTGGCTTTTCATTCTTGGGTTGAATGTGCCTGTGATCTAGTTTGTGGAAGTTCAAGAGTTTTTAGTATAAAAAGGCTTTTGGACCCCGCCCTAATGAGCATGAGAAAACTGTTCAATAATCTTGAGCTTGCACATAAGTTGGCTTTACATTTTTTTTATTTAATTTTGGATTTGAAATTTGAAGTTCAAGATAATTTATGTTTTATTCTTTTAAGCATAAACCAAAGCTGAAATTCTTAATTTGAATTTTAAAAAAGAAAAAGAAAAATCAGCTACTTCGATTGAACGATTTTATCTTGTCCAATTTCCATTAATTTTAAAGTGCGCCAGGTGGTTCATCGATTTTTTTAAGCAAAGAAGGCAACTGACACGTATCGCTTTATTACACATAATCCTAAAAAGAGGGGGGAAACAAAGGAAACAATACAATAGGTCAATTACAGAGTATATAATACGAAAAACTTTCAATAAAGAGCTAAAACTTTTTTCAACAACAAGAATCATCGGAACATGCAAGAAATTCATAAAGGCCTTTTTTATTAATACCAACGAGACATCTCTGGGAAACTTTTATCACCACACGTGCTTCCAAGTCTTGCACCAAAAACTAAAACAACAAACTAATTCTTGTATATAATGCTTTGTAGCCAAATTGAAAGGGTAAAAAACGGCAACACACAGACAATAATAAAACCTTTGACACACACATATTTAGGAAATTCTCAATAAAGCCTGATAGTTCTCTGGGTATGCATGTGGTTGGATAGCACATCTTCCGCTGTAGAAGTGAGTAATATCTTGCAGCGTCTGTGCCCTGCACCGTATGGAATTCCAACCTTACCTAGGTCAAAGTTCTTGTAGATGTCACGAAGTACGATGAGAATTTTCCGCTGATCCCTCTTTATCCTCTCAGTTAGTTGTCTGGCTCTTTCAGCTTTATCTTTACGATCATTAAAAGTAAGTCCAAGTTTTTGAGCAATCTCCTCTTGAATCTTCGTCACAGAGGGTTTTTTGGTTACAGTCACAGTAAGGACCAGATCAAACTGATTTCCTGTAATTCTATTACGAAGTTTTCCAAGCAGAGCGTCTTCGATGGCAACCTTTGAGCCGTAGACTCCAACTAAGTGATTATTAGGATCATCTAATGCCTGCACAACATTCACCAGGATTGGGTTTAACAGTTCGACAGCATCGAAATAATCGCAACTGTCTGGTGCAGCCATCATTGGCACCGGCCGTTTTTGCACACGAGCTTTAACATTCTTTTGTATAGGCTCGTCCAAAGCATCAAAAGAATTGGATTTGCGCGAAGATGAAAGTCTCCGTGGGATGGGCCGGTTCAGTTCCTCATCAACTTTCTTTCCGTTAGTCATGTCCGCGCCCGTTTCATCAACTCCCTTTCTTTGAGAGAAGATGAATAAGAAGCCATATAAGCAGACAATGACGAAGAAGATGCTAATAAAATCCATATAAGCAGACAATGACGAAGAAGATGCTAATAAAAGCCACATAAGAAGCCCCAATTACGATCTTTTTATAGCATAGAGTCTCCAGAAATTTCAAAGCAGCTTCGTGACCATATAGAGTAAGACGGTGGGAAGCATCCCAGAAATCGCAATGAAGCTTCGTCTTTATACAGAGAAGAACCACGCGGAACCGGCTCTGCATTTTAGTTTGGAATCCCTGTTTGGGTATCAGGTAAATTAAAATTGTTACTGCCCTCAATCCTTTTCATAAACATGAACAATATGATATATTTAGTAAGATTCATCGAACGTCAAAACACACACAGTTGAGACAACAATTCAAAAATTGACAATTTAAAAATTGACAGATGAGATCGGATCAAACCTGAATTACATGGAGTATATTAAAATAATATAATTTAATTAAAATATACATGATTTAATTATATAAATAATATTAAAATAAATATGGTATTTATTAAACTTTTTTATAAATAAAATTGTAATTAAAGAAATAAGTAATAATTATTTTTGAATAAAAATAGTGTAAAATACATACTCTGCTCCATCGTTACCACGAACATTGAAGGAAGCCAAAGAGATTAGTAGCCAGCAGAGAGACGACTTGGAAGATGAGAGACGATGAGTAACTGGGACCATTGAAGCGTGGAATAGTTTGAGATGAAAGAGAGAGAAGAAGCGGTAGAGAGGGCGTAGAATGTGAAAACCTATGGTGGAGGGACTTGAGAGGGCAGGAGGACGCATTTTGAATTTTAAATGTTGACGGAGGCAAGCGGTGAAAGAAGACAGTAGTGTCAGAAATCCAATAAGGAGACAGCTGTACAAAGTAATGATGCAGAAGCACGTGAAGTACAACACAAGTTGTTTTATTGATGTTGACGAAACGGCTTATGAATAATATTCTATGAGAGTAACTGATGGGAAGGTGTGGCTCATTTGGTATTCTTTTCATATGTATATTGATATTGATTGAGAGCCACTAAGTGATTTCCAGCTTAATTTCCATGAGGTCAATAGAAAAAAAAATTTCGGCATGTTTATCAACCTTTTAAAATTATTTTTACATAAATAAAATAAAATTTCTTTCATATTTCTAATTGAGATTGTCTATAATTACTTTTTGAAAGCCCAACGAAACTTATCTGCGTCCTTCTATATAAGCCAGCGGCCGAAAGAAAAACAAATCAAACCAGCAAACTCGTCTCCTCCAACCCCTCTCGAAAAGAACGCATGAGTAACTACAGCGATTTCATAATTGAAATGACCTCGATGGTGCAACAAGCTGAAACAGCCATGACTGCTGGGTGCTGCTGCATCTACAGGGTGCCCAATGATATACGCAGGCTGAATGAAGATAGCTTTACCCCAAAGGTGCTTTCTATTGGCCCCTTCCACTATGGGAATCCCAAACTACAGAATATGCGTAAGTACAAGTTTGTGTATTTCAACCAATTTTGTGAAAGAATTTCCCGTTGTCAAAGCATTTCCCGTACCATGACTTTGGATAGATTGATCAGCTTTGTAGAAGAGATTGAGCCTAGCCTTCGTCTTCATTACTCAGACCCTATTGTTCTTGGCAAAAAGGAACTCGTGGAGATGATTCTATTGGATTCTTGTTTCATATTTGAGCTGTTTTTTAGGTCCTATCGTAGCGAATGGGATGATGTTATTAAGTTCAAACCATTTCTAGCCACTACTATAAGGTTAGATTTACTCTTGCTTGAAAATCAGCTGCCTTTTCCCGAGCTTCAAAGGCTATTCACTCGAATTTTTCCATATGGCATGTTTAATTATAATAATAATAATCGTAGTGGTCCATCATTTCTTCTTCTTACTTCCTACTATTTCAAGTATTATAACGACAAGGAATTGGACCCTCAAGGTGTTAGCATTCGCCACTTCACAGATCTGATTAGAACATTTTACTTACCACCATCGAGTAGCCGACCGAATAGATGGCCCAGCTCAGTCACACATCTTCCGAGTGCAACCGAGTTAGCAGACGCAGGGTTGACATTTAGGAAAAGTACAAGCCCAAGCTTGCTAGGATTCAAATTAAGTAAACGCCCATGCTCACTAAACTTCAAATTCTTAGGACAAGTTCTTGAAATACCAGAATTAAAAGTGAATGATTCGACTGAAACTTTGTTTCGCAATCTGGTGGCGCTAGAGCAGTGTCACTATCCTTCTGAGTCTTACATCACCGACTATGTTGCCATTATGGACTTCCTCATCAACACAAGCAATGATGTGGATCTCTTAGTTCAGGAGGGAATCATCATTAACTGGCTTGGAGAGTCCAATTCTGTGGCTAACTTGTTCAATAGTCTCTGGAAGAATGTCATAAACGTAGATTTCAACTCCCATTACTCAGAGATTTGCAAGGACTTGAATGCCTTTTGCAAAAGTCCTTGGAATAAGCTGAAGGCCACACTGAGGCACGATTACTGCAACACTCCTTGGCATACTGTTGCTTCTATTGCTGGAATTCTGATCCTGGTTCTCACTTTAATACAAGCAGTCTGTTCTGTCTTACAGGTGGTGCCGCAATATAAGCAAAGCTCATCACATTGAGTTTCTCTTTTCCATATATGGCAATTTATAGTTTTTTTTATGGGTGCTGCAAGAAATAATTGTGTAGAGCTATCCTAAATCTATGCTTATTTTTCTCATGAGATTGTCTCAGCTAATAATTTAATTAGGTTTGTTTGGCTGAACATTTATTGATATTTTTTTCCTGCTATTTGTGACTAGATTCAAGGTGTGAGACTGTTGGGTTGGAAAAAAATTATTTATCAATGTGTCTCTTGTAACTTCTCTCCGAAGTCTTTAAAGCGAAGAATCTTTTATCTTTTCATCTTAGCCATAAACTTCAATTTTGTTAGCATTTGGATTGGCCGATAACCTCCATAAAATCATTTAGAATTGACTTCCTCCATGTGAAACATCAAAAGCCTCAGAACATACAGGTTTGTGTGACTGCTTCAATGACCTCAGCTTCCTTGTTGATTCTTTTGTTCTGTTTCTCATCTTCACTTTGTGGCTTGTCCATGTGATTCTGTTGGGAAGGACGCAGTGATGAAGAAGATGTCAATAATTCTGCAAATTGCATGAACGTCTCCCATTAATGGAGGGACACCATGAGTTCAAACGATTTTTATCAATCAAAGATGGCTTCAAAATTAACTATGAAGATGTAGCAGTTGAATATTTTAGTTACATTTCTAGGTGAGCCTCTTGACTTCTGTGAAACCAATAGGAAATAGAAAGTATGAATCACAAACCAAGATCAATCACTTGTTACTTGGAATGCCCACTATCTTAAACTTGAGGTGGAAACTTCGATTGCTAAATGAGTGAACAAGCTCAAGACGAAAGAACATCATTCGTTTGAGAGAGATGTGTGTCTGCGAAAAACGAAAAGAGCAGACACATAACATGGCCCCTTCAAAAAATACAATTAACAAAAAAAGCTGAACCTTTTCATGGTGAAGAGAATCAGAGCATGAAAGTTTTCTGGGCATGCGCATGTGGTTGGATAGAACATCTTCAGTTGTAGGAGTAATATCTTGAAGACACTATGATCTACACAATGTGGAATTACTGCCTTACTTAAATCTATTCATTGGCTCTTTTATATTTGGACTTGGAATTCCTACACCATATAGTTGACGCTACTTAGGGGTCCATCCTGTAATGTCTCTACCAATTTTTGGTGTTCTTTTATTTTCTTTTTGCTGTATTGTTTTTTTGTCAGGTTCACACATTCTCCTTAGTTGTTTGATTGTTTCTTACCAATTTTCACTATCTCTCAACCATATGAAGTGGCTTTTCACTTTGGGCTGAATATGCCTGAGATATATAGTATGTGAAAGTCCAGGAGTTTTTAGTATAAAAAGGCTTTTGAACCCTGCCCTGACCTGATGAGCCTGAGAAAACGAGTTCAATAGGCTTGAGCTTGCTCATAAGTTTGGCTTTACATTTTCTTTATTTAATTTTGGATTTGAAATTTGAAGTTCAAGATAATTTACGTTTTATTCTTTTAAGCATAAACCAAAGCTTAAACACTTAATTTTAATTTGAAAAAAGAAAAAGAAAAATCAGCTACTTCAAATGATTGAACGATCTTATCATGTTCAATTTCTGTTAATTTTAAAGTGCACTAGGTGGTTCATTGATCTTTTAAATTGAAGAAGGCATAATGCTTTCTTACACATAATCCTAAATTAAGGGGGAAAACAAAGAAAACAATATAATAGGCCCATTACAGAGTGTATATTACGAATAACTTAATAAATAACTCAACCTTTTTTCAACAACTAGAATCATCGGATCATGCAAGAAATTCAAAAAGGCCTTTTTTAATAATACCAAATGAGACATCACTAGGAAACTTTCATCACCACGCGGGCTTCCAAGGGCCCATTTGGTTGACAGAAAATATGGGGAGGAAATGAAAAATAACGATTTTCCGACCTTCAAATGATGTTTGGACACAAACTTTTCTGGTGATCCAATTTCCGACCAAACATAATTTTCCTTTAGGCGTGGGAATCTGGGTTGCCACCAAAATTAGAGAAGAAAATGAGAAAGTATGAGTTTCTGGTCGAAATAAGTGTTATATAAAAAGTTAGTAATGGTCGTTTTTTAGCAACGGTTTTGAACCGCTGCAAAAATTAACGGTCGGACAAGTTCGTAGTGGTTTTAAAACCGTTGCAAATTTAAAATTCAATGGCAGGATTTTTTTGAATTTCAAATTTGCAGCGGTTTTAGAACCGCTACTAATTCCAATCATTTGATAGTAGCAGCGGTTTGAGTAGCGGTTTTCAAACGCTGCAAAAGTTAACTAACTAACAAATTTGCAGCGGTTTTGGTAGCGGTTTAAAACCGCTACTAACGTCCTAACTTTTACTTTTTTACTTTTAATTTTTTGTAAAATTGATAAATTTCAAAATTTAAAAATTTTAAATTCTTAAATTTAAATAATAACAATTTAACTAATAACAATTTTAAAATGTTTATAATATGTACAAATAAACTAAAAAAAACATTCGATCAGGAATTCGGCTGAGGGGGCGGTGGGTTGTGCTGACCCTTTGAACGATCATCTATCTTAGGTGGCTGGGGATCAGGCTGAGTTGGTGGTGGCACGAAGATCGGCATGACCATCGGTGGGAGCTGCGAAGGAGCGACGCCAGGCTGAACTTGGTGAAATGCCATCTGGAGCATGGAGTTGGCAACTTACCTCCACATCTGCACCTGTGCCTGTGTCTGAACATGGGCCTCCACCTGAGCCTGCACTTAGGCCTCGACCTGTGCCTGGACCTGGGCGTCCACTAAAGCGTCGACTTGCTCTAGGACCTCCTCTCTAAGCTCAGCGCGTAGAGACTCTCGGTCCACATCGGAATCACCGTGCCTCCTAGGTCCCGATGTGATTGTAACATCCAAAAAAAAAAAAAGAAACAGAGAGAAGAAAAAAAACAGAGAGAACATGGGGTCATTTATTATAATATGTTTTCTTTTAGGTCATATGTGGTAATTTTTGCCAAAATCTTGTTAAAAACGTCAGACATCACGCATTTTCTTTCTTTCCCGTGCGTCTTCTTCTCACCTGCGTCGCGTCCGCCATTGTTACGCAAAGGTTGAACTTTGAAGCTTATTTAGGTGAGTAAAACTACTTTAAATCATTAAACTTCCTTCATCAAAGTTAATCTATGTATTTTTATCTTTCTAATGATAGCAATTTCGTACTGGATGGAGGATATTTTTAGATTAGGGTTTTGATGAAGTTTTGTATTTGGACAATATAAGACCCTAGGAATGTAGAGGGATGTTAATGGATAGTTTTGATCGGTTTGGATTTTTGATTTGGTCATTTTATTATTTTATAAAAAAATTTCTTTGAATCAGACCTAATATTTGCTATTTACAGATTATTTGCTTAATTAAAACTGTATGTAACAATTTATTTGAGATATTGGGAGTGTCATTGGTGATCTAATCAATTTAGTTGTATTTATTGATTGATTTGAGAATTTTAAATAATTTTTTTATAATAATCTGTTTATTTTTTTTAGCATATATGATAATTTGCACCAATTAAATTTGAGTTTGATAATTGATTTTAGTTTATTATAGCCTATAATGATTTTTGAATAGATGAGATTTATTGTTGATGAGGAATGAATATTAGGAATTTTAGTTGAAACTTTAAGTGTTGGAAATTGATGCTTTTGAATAGATTGAGGAATTAATTATATTCTTAATAATTGATGAGTAAATATGATTCGAGTTTGATGATGGATTATAAATATTAGAAATTATGGAGGAATTATGAGAGGACTTAAAGTTTGGAAAGAAAATGGGTTTTTTTTTTAAATTTATATATATATAACTATTTGGTTAATATTATATTAATGTATGGTTTAATTAATGGTGTAGATTAATTGTGTTTTGGTGACTTGAGCATTGGACTTTGGATTATTGTGATATTGGATATTTTGCTTTGGCATGTGGTAACCACATTTAATTTATTTTATCAGCTTGTCATGGGTTGTAAGATGTTTTGGAAAACATCTTTGAACTGTAAGCATAATTTTGATTTAGAACTTATACATGATAATCGATTTATAAATTATTATGTGATTACTTTTAATAACTAAACTTTACTCGTTTATGAATTGTTGATGAAGTGGATAGTATTTTGATACGATAACATATGTTATTGACTCTTGATATATGTGATCTAGGATCGTGGTTGAGATTGTGATGGATAATGATGGTGTGTGTGTGTGTGTGTGTGTTGTGAAAGAGTTGTGACTGTGTTGTTGGGGTTTGGATTATGATGAAGTCTGGGAAAAATGATATACTTGGTGAATCTTAAAATCCATGACAATAGTCCCCACTACTGATCATAGTTGTTGATATTATATTAGACCTTCCAGGCCTTGGACCCAGTTGTGGGCGGCTTTGAGAATGGTTAACTCTCATGAGTCTTGGACCCAGTTGTGGGCGGCCACAGAAAGGATAATACTTTCCAGTCTTGGACCCAGTTGTGGGCGGCTAGGAAGAGGGCTCATTAACCTCATAATGATGGTTGACTCTGGCCAAGTCTCCTGTCATCATAGGTTATAGTCCACGTCAGGTGATATAAGGAGGAGCGTGGTGGAGGGAATTATATGTAATCTATGATAAACCATTTTGGATTTTCACCCTGTTACCAATTGATTCATAACAGAATTTTGTTCACCTTTCAATTCCTGTGTTAAAGGCATATTATTATGTTGGGTGTTAATTGTCGATCTAGTACTCTCTTCGGTATATAAATGTTTATCAATATACTTTTAATAAACTTATCCTTGCTTCAACTCTTATGACCCTGTTTGATTATTTGATAAATTGTTTGTTGGTTACTGGGACATCATGTCTCATTCTGTGATTTTAACTTTTTTTTTTCAGGAAAGGTCCCTAGTACGGTTAGACGAGAAAGAAATGAGCCAGAGGCTTACTGTTGTGCCTCTTGTTGTAGGGCTTCATCTTTTTGAGACATTCATATGGGAGATGTATATATTGCCATATAGTTTGGCTGTGCATACTCTTTCAATTATTTTGATAGCCTTTGTTCCCTATGTGGGAAGTTTCAGCTATGGATAATCTATTTTGTTGGTTGAATGGCATTGGGTAATCTCCAGTTAGAGATGTCAACTCATGAAATATTATGTTTGATTTACTGTGATTGTGGTTTTATTTAGTTTTTCAAAAAAAAACAAGAAGAAGAAGAGAGAGATCGTTTCAATGGTCGCCTGGGACGCAGCAGCAGAAGATGAAGTCCCAGCTTCATATCTGCTACTCTCGAAGACTCTGGTCTTCGTCGCCCCAAACCCGAAGCTTGGAAGTCGCCCGGAGTGCCTATCACGCCCTTTCATCACCGTCTTCAGTGAGAGAGTGGGGTCTAAGGCTGACCTCTGGGACTCCCTGAGCTCAGCGTCAGTTCGCTGAATACGCTTCTGAAATAGAAAAATGATATTACATAATTATACAAATTACAATAAATATTAAATATTTATAGAAAATACAAAAATATAATTACAATAATCTACTGAGTCTCCCCAGATAATGGAGTCTTGTTATTGTGCATGTGGGTGGCCACATACATATCACCGTATGTGGCCCTCCGACCCTCCCTCCTCGCTGCGTCATCCTAAATAAACATAATATAACAATTTTAATAATAATGAAAAAACAAGTAAGAAAAATTAATTTTAGATTTAATATCTTAGCATAAGTGCAAGAGAATGGCTTCGATCCTGCCGTATGGTGGATCATTTGGCGTGCGCGGCTTTGTACAGCTCGCCTGGAGATAGCCATACTGCCCAGTGACCTCCTCCACTGGACAAATCTTGCCTAGCTTTCGAGCTGGACCGGGTTAGGCATGTCTTCTTCCACCTTCTGCGTAATCCCCGTGCCATCCCGGTTCTTTGAATAGTACAGGCGATTTCACCTTTTCTTTCATCCCTCTCCCATCTTCGAGATGGAATAGTCCTTGTGCGCATCCCGTATAGCAAATTTATTCTGCAAAAAAAAAAAACACATCAAAGTTAGTCAGTATTTCAAAAAAAAAAAACTTAATTTAAAGAAATATATTAAAATTATATCTTAACTTTATTGTCCCAAACATAGTCTTTGTCTTCTTTCCGCACCCTCTTCCACGTCTCGGCGCTGATATCAAACTGGTCGTAGTTCCCTCCTTGCTCCGACAGGTAGCGGTGGTATAGCTGACTGGCCTTCCCGATCGGTTGCCGTGTCAGCTCATTCCAGGGTACCACTATCCGGTGGCCAGTATTGAGCTGAGAAACATCCCTCAATGCCAGCTTCCTCTTCTGCAGCCGCCCTGTCAGATTTACACATTTCATTCAAAGTTTAACATTATAAATTAAATTAATTCATCAATTTTAATACAAAATATAAATCTAAATTGCTTACCCTGAATGTCCACTTCAAAGCCAGTGGACCCCGTAAAGTAGAAGGTCGAAGGAATCCCTCTTCCCTAGCGATATCCTCATCCTCGAAGTTCTCAGCTGCCTCGACTGAGATATCTGGAAGATCAAAATCTTCAACGTTGAGATATGTGTTATCAGGATTGGCCTCAGCACCGCCAGCATCCGGAAACTCCCGCTCCTCAGGATTGGCCTCAGTGCCACTTCGTTCCGGGATGTCCTCATGCGGTATCATAGGCTCCTTACAGGGCCTACGTGTAGGATCGAGACTAGACATCTTTAATAAAATAAAAAAACATTAAAATAAAGTTAAAAAATAAAAACATAAAAAATAATTTAAATAAATGAAAAAAAAATATAAAATAAAAACTAAATTTGTACCTTTTTAGTACAACAATAAACTAATCTCTCTCTATTTTACTTTTTGAAACTCTATCGATATGATGTTTTTGAGAAAATGGAAGTTGAATATATAGGGTGAGAAGTTAGCAGCGGTTCTAGAAAAACCGTTACAAAATAAGATCACTTCTCGGAAAACACGCAAATTAGTAGCGGTTTTACAAAAACAGCTACTAAATGGGAGGGAAATCCATGATGTTTCAATTTTGCATTTGTTTATTTTGTAACGGTTTTTATAACCGTTACTAATTTTTGACCCTTCATATTTTGCCGCGCTTTTTTTCAGAAAACTGCTGCAAATTTACGCTACAATTTTGGCGTGTCATTCACGCCACATTTTGTCGCGGTTTTAAACCGCTACTAAATAGCCAGCGTGGTAAACGTTTATTTTTTGCGGTAAATTAGTGTACAACCGCTACAAGTTATAGATTTGTTGCAGTTTTGAAACGGCTACAAATTAACCGCTACAAATGTCCCGCTTTTTTGTAGGGGCTCTCTGGCAACTTTTTAATTTAATGTTAAACTAATAAAAATATGTATTTGATAATTTTCGTTTATTATTTATTTTATAATCAAAATAATTAAATGGAATTTTATTGTTGAAATATTAGAAACCGGACCCAATTGTAAATGATTAAATTAATATATTTGAATTATAATAAAAATTAATAAAAAAAATGATTCCAAATAAAAGAATATATTAAAATTAATTAAAAACATGTAAGTAAAGATGATGAGTAAAAATATAATTTAAAAATTCAATAAATACGAAAAAAATAAAAAAATAATTATTAGAGGTAAGCAACTGAAATATAAATTATATCCTTCTGAAAATAAATTTTTCTTTCGTGTCCATCTGTTTACTAGTCTTGGTTTCGTGCTTCTAATTAAGGTCTAATTAAGGTATACGTAATTAACATGCATAGACCAAAGTTTAAATACGTACTGATTCATGAATCTTTTTAAATTCATACATATATATAAAAAAAATAAGCAAAATTACAGAACGCGTATTGACACAATGTTTTATTATACATATAGAATTCCAAGTTCCAACAAGAAGAAAATAACCAGAGAAGACAAATATTAATCCCATCACAATGTGTGTGTGTGTGTGTGTGTGTGTGTGTGTGTAATATATGATTCGATTCGAAAGCTCTCGACAAAAGGCTGAAGCTTTCTTCAACAAATAGAATCATTAAACCATGAAATTCTTCTGGGTATGCATGTGGTTGGATAGCACAAGTTCAGTTGTGGAAGTGAGTAGTATTTTGCAGCCTGTGTGATCTGCACCATTGGGAATTCCTACTTTACTTAAGTCAAGTCCCTTATGGAGGTCACAGAGTACAATCAGAATTTTCTGTTCAATCTTTATCCTCTCAATCAATTCTTGAGCTCTTTTATCTTTGGGTTTGTGACTAAAAGTGAGCCCAAGATGGCATGCAAGTTCATCCTGAATCTTCTTCACATCAGGCTTTTTGGTTACAGTTGCAGTAAGAACCAGATCAAATAGATTGTCTCTTTGAATTCTTCTATGAACTTTTTCAATCAAAGTATCTTTGATCTCATCATGTTCGCCGTAAACTCCGATTAAGTGAGTATTAGGATCAGTTAATGCCTTCATAACATTCTCCAGGATCGGTTCTTTCCATTCCAAAGCACTG
>QFDD01002836.1:0-23957 GCA_006871305.1 Vachellia collinsii | reverse complement strand
GGGGGGGGGGGAGAGAGAGATGAGCGTTTCCGTAAATTCTAATATGAAGTTGGGGTCAGGGGCAGTTTTCCAGCGTTGGCAGGGGTGTTGCTCTGCGCGTGTTTTGCTCAACTTTACAGCCAAGGTTTTGGTAATTGTCAGCCACAGATATCCAAAGCTTCCTGACTCAGATGTTTGTTAATATACCCAAAGGCTAAATTTTTTTCCTTAATCACGCTAAACATTCCGTACGAGTAATCTTTCTGAGATTGTATGCTTATTAATTAGGGACCATGATTCGCCGTATGATGATTGTTACAAATCATTACTGACAATATTTTCTTAGTCGCAAATGGTTATTGGCTTGGCCCATGATTTTCTATTTAAAGTAAAGCCATGTGAGACAAGCGCTAATAATCATCAAATTCATGTGTGAACCGGATATCATCGTCAATCCGTAGGACCCCTTTTATGGTCAATCATCAAATTCAGCACCTCTCTATTGAAACAAAACATGCCCATTCATCGCCCTAAACAGAATAATTTCAAAACTATATTAAATGTTAGGTTACATGCATGTGTGTGTACCCAGTTGATTCTCAACACTGTCACTGTTACGGAAATTGCTTTCCCTCGTGATTAATAAGAAACGAAGTTCTATGAGCTGAGGCGCCGGGAAGCAATTCAAACATATTTAACACCCCCCCCCTTTTTTTTTATGAAATCATGGAATTTTTGGCTAAATTAATTTGACGATTACTCCACCATCCGTCAAATAACATTAAAAAATTGATTTTTTTATTTTTTAAAAAAATTATAGCTAAATGACGATTGTTTGCTTGAATCGTCATGTCGATAAAGAAAGCAGTTTGAGAGTAAAGTGTAACTTAACCTACAATTTGATAGACAAAAGTACTTAATTGTTATATGGCTCCTCTCACTCTTCCAAAATCACTTTCACACAAGTTGAGATAAAATCCTCTTATATACTTACTTCAGATTACGTACAATCACTTTTCAAAAGTTAATTCTAAACAAACTAAACCCTTCGATCAGACCTTTATTTTCACCTTTTCCTTTGAGAAGTGTTGCCTCTTCCCCGAGAGCTTTGTTCTTCGGCTCACAATGTTTGATAAACGCAGATATTGGATGTGGCCTGCAAATCAAAGACCTCTCTGCTTGAAGGGTATAACTCTTAACAGACTGATCTATGCATCTCCATTTTTTAAAAAAAAAAAGAAAAAAGAAAAAAAAAAAGATGCGGTTTTAACATGTTTTCCTGACTCCACGCAAGTATACTCCTGTGAGACTATTGCTTTTTTTGGTTTAAAAAGGATATATAGGTGCTCTTTGTTGAATTAAGAAGGCTGAAATTTTCTCCCTTTCTTGTTTTCCCATGCTCAGATCTCCAATTTCTTCTTCATTTTTTTGAAAGGAAGAGTTACATAAAATCCCGAGTGAATACCTGAATCGTTGCTGAGCATCACTTGCACGTTAACTTGTTATATTTGTATGTTTCATCCTCTGTCATTTTACACACGATAGACTTATCCGTTAATAAATGATTTTTTTATGTCGGGCCTCTGCCTTCAATATAACCAAAACGGATAAATACTTTTTTTGTTTCTAAAAAGCTATATTTTTTTAAGCTGAAGCCAGAATTCTCTGCAGCTTCCTTCACTAGGGGGCGTGCATTTATCATCTTTAGCCCTCTCTTTAATGACATATCTCCTTCAAATTATTTTACTACTCACTAAAAAGTGACTTTTCAAATATTGTAACTTTCTAATTTCAAGCTTGGAAAGAATTTAATATTTATATTCTCCACACTAAATAATCAATCTTTTTAGAATTTACAAAAAGATTTCGAATTTATTAACATTCACTTACTCATGCATGTGTCTTTTTTTGGTCATATTCAGTAACTTTGTACTAATCCTGCATAATTTGATCAGATCGCGGTGTTTTCATCATTCTGAGAATTTCCGAAATAATATGATAAGAAAAATTGTGGAAAAGCCTCTCCTAAAAAAATTTCTAGTAAAAAGGATTTGACAAATTTTGTACACACGGACACTTTCACCAGTAAATTTTTAATGGGGATTTTATTCCCAATTTTTTCTAATTTATATGTATTCGTTCCCTGGACGACAACAATTAAATTGCAACCTAATATTCGTTGCAAGCCCCAAATATGCTATGCTTATTTCTTAATTAGCATAAAAGCGTCATAAAATTTTAGCATTTTAGAATTGCATTTCTAGGTAATTTATAAATACCTTTTTTAAGTGGTTCTCAAGCTGGGAAGGGCTGGAGACTGTCCTAATCCTTTTATAAAGAAAAATAAAAATGAAATAAATTTACGATACATTAGAGAGGATTGGAGATAAGTTCTTTATTGAAAAATTAATTTTAGTATGAGACTCTTTCTACAATGTGCAATTAGGCTTCCATATACGTAACTGAACATATTTTATTCTCTCGTTAATTTTCAAACGGGAGAATTTATCCGTAAAATTTAAAACAAATTCAAAGTTCAAGCGGTCAATTCATTGTCAAAAGTCAGAACCTAAAACAGATTCAGCGACACCAATTAGAACGTAGAGCAAACAATGAATGTTTTGGTCCTTCTGGAAGATTTGTTTCCAGTAACAGCCGCGAACGCATGCATTCTCACATGAACCATTCCACGCCTCGTTATTTTAAAATGCAAACCAATTAAACTCTTCCTCTTTCGCCATTCACCATTCACTCTCTCTCACCCTCTCCATCTATAAGTAACGCTGAGACGCAGAGCAGCTGGCCATCACAGTTTCGGTGTTGATCTGCGCGCTAATCACTCTCTTGTCTCCTGTCCAGCCTCAAGCTTGTCTGTTTCAGCCATGGTGCACGTTACCCAACTTCCCTGCGATTGCGACGGCGTTTGTATGGCCTGTAAGGTGAAGCCAGCCGAGGCGGAGAAGCTGACGTGTAAAACTTGCGCCACACAGTGGCATGTTCATTGTCTTTCTTCCCGTCCGGCAACGATGGCGGAGGCCTTTCAATGGGAGTGCTCCGACTGCACTTCCCTACCCTCTGACCTTCCGCTGGCCAATGAGAAGACCTCGCAAGAGGGAGCCCGGGATTTGATTGTCAAGGTCAGAGCAATAGAGGCCGATGAGTCTTTAACAGAGACGGAGAGGGCCGCGAAACGGCAACGACTCCTGAGTGGGAAGGCCGCGATGGAAGGGGACGACGACAAAGAGGAGAAGAAGGGAGAAGGAGAACGCATTTTGGATATTCTCAAGGGAACTCTGAGCTGTTCCATCTGTCTCCAACTATTGGAGAGGCCCGTCACGGTAACTTCGAATTTTGATATATACTACATGAGTAGCAATATTTCTCTTTGTTCTTTGATGATTGTGAACATCTAAATTACTTTTTATTCTCTCCTTTTTGCATCGTCAGGATATATAACCCTTTGCTGATAGTTCATTCTCTAAAACAAGTGTCACATTTAAAACCATGATTTGAATGCCTTCATCTGTAATATGCATGTGAGAGATATATAGCGAGCATTCTGAGGAAACCTCGGTTCCTTATCTTTGGTCACAGCCCCTTTGCATCATGGTCATCTTTTATACAGTAGCTTTTGATAGGAATAGCGATGATCAGCGCGCGCGAGCGCGCACACACACACACACACATTACTATGTCTCATTCTCAAGGGCTAATAAGAGATCTAATCCAACGTTTTCATGCAGATTCCGTGCGGACACAATTTTTGCCTCAAATGCTTCCAGAAATGGGTAGCGCAGGGCAAAAAGACGTGCCCGAAGTGCCGTAGTCAAATCTCTCGCCAAGTGTCAAGGGAGATTCGTATTAATTCTGCTCTTGTAAGTGCCATTCGTATCGCAAAAGGGCCCAAATTTAATGTGGGAGGAGAAGCTTCGACAGTCTACCATTTTTTGCACAACCAGGACAGGCCAGACACAGCATACACAACAGAGCGGGCCAAAAAGAAAGGCATGGCAAATGCCTCGAGCGGAATGATACTTGTAACGGTGCCTAAGGATCACTTTGGTCCAATCCCACCCGAGAATGATCCAGAGAGGGAACAGGGCGTGCTTGTTGGCGAATGCTGGGCATACAGGTTTGAATGCCGGCAATGGGGGGTCCACTTCCCACAGGTCAGTGGTATTGCTGGCCAGTCAAAACGTGGTGCACAGTCCGTTGTTCTTTCAGGTGGTTATGTTGATGACGAGGATCATGGAGAGTGGTTCCTTTACACTGGAAGGTTCGTAGCCAAGTGTGTTGAACTGCCTGCATGTTTTGGCTTTCACTTGGCTATAGTAATTAACGTTCTTTCTTATGCCTTGCTCATTGTTGCAGCGGTGGTAGAGATCTAAGCGGCAACAAACGCACTAACAATAAGCAGTCTTTTGATCAAAAGTTTGACAGGTATAACCTGTCGCTTAAAGTAAGCTGTCTAAAGGGCTACCCTGTCAGGGTATTAAGGTGAGCATTTTGATCATCAAGAGCAGCTCCAGTTCTTGTCTGTCCCTCCATCTTTCAAGTATTTGATGTTATGGTAGTGCATTAATGCATTTACCTTATACGTTGCTTGACTGGAATGGATCACACATGCTATTTAATATAAGTAGGCAGGCATATTACGATCACATTTCTTTTGAACTTGTTCTCTAAAATATCTTGTCCAAGTGTGTGTACGCCAGGGACTAGGGATCAGCTTGTTCAATTATGTTTATCATCGTTCAGCCATTTAATAAGGCTTATATTGAGATTTATGCGTAACCTTTTCTTAAATTCAAATATAGATCTCACAAAGAGAAAAGGTCGTCGTATGCCCCCGAGAAAGGCATAAGATACGATGGCGTTTATAGAATCGAAAAGTGTTGGGCGAAACAAGGATTGCAGGTATATTTTACCATCTACTGATTGTTTTATCGCTTCCCTGTTCTTGTTTTCTGCAACTTTTCTGATAACACACGATTTGATCATCCAGGGCTTCAAGGTTTGCCGTTTTTTGTTTGTTAGATGTGATAATGAACCTGCTCCTTGGACGAGGTATTTGCTGTGTGTGTGTGTGTGTGTGTTACTCATTCTATGTTCTCACACAATCTGTAACTGCTTCTATCATATAATCTTAAATGGCATAAAGCGATTATCATGGCGATCTCCCAAGGCCATTACCAGAAATTCAAGAGTTGGAGGAGGCTGTAGCCATAGTTGAAAGGAAAGAAGATCCATCCTGGGGTTTTGATGTAAGTTCCTTTTCCAGATTATTGTTTTTCTGTGTTTTTTTTATGGCTTCACTTTTCCTTCATACTGCTGACCAAAAGAGATTTAATTATAAGTAATATATACTTGTGATGGAATCGGAACCTTCAGAAAATATAATTAATGAATGAACGATTTCTTTAGGAGCAAGATTCTTGTTGGAAGTGGAAGAAACCGCCGCCTCCAAGCAAAGAGCGTGTGAGAAGTATGGATCCAAAAGAGATTGAACGGTCAAGGAAACGAATAAGGAAACATAAAAACATGTCAATTAGAGAGAGCCTGTTAAGAGGTATGATTTCGTTGCCGAGCTCTATTTTTGGACAACTTATCATTTATAGCAACTCTATGTATCTAGTTTGTTCCGACCGGTTAAATGGTTCATCCGCTCCAAAGGTAAACTACAATAATATGCATGGATGTTCTATTTTAATGTTGTTTTGTTTCCATATGTAGGATTGAAATGCCTTATTTGTGGGCAAGTTTTGGTTTCTCCTGTAACCACGCCCTGTGCCCATAATTTTTGTAAGTCTTGTTTGGAAGGGGCGTTCGAGGGCGTGCCCTTCCTCAAAGTCAGGAACAGAGGGGGGAGGACACTGCGTTCACAGAAGAACGTGAGAAAGTGTCCTGCTTGCCCTACCAACATTTCTGATTATCTTGAGAATCTTCAGGTTGGTCAAGCATGATTTGCTCTCGACATCTCCAATTTTAGAACTGGTTTCTGACCTCATATGGTTGCATACTTGTCTCACAGATTAACAGAGAGTTGATGAGTTTGATTGAGTCACTGAAGGAAGAGGCTCCAGAGAGAAGATCAGATTCAGAGGACTCGGCCGGTGAGACTTCAGACGGAGCAGAAACTGACAGTGAGGGAGAAGAAGAAACTGATTCAGATGAATGCAGCGAGCAAAATGAGGAGGAGCAGTAACATTGTCAAACTCTGTCGGTCTCTGAGGGCGTGGAATATAAGAATATGCATGCATTAGATGGATTGTTTTTATGTATGTATTCTCAAATGACCAACTATCCCCTCTTTTTTTATAGCACTATTTAAGTAATGCAATGATAATAGAATGACATCCTCATATTTCTATGGTGTGCATCCTTTTATTATTATTTTTTTATTGTGACACATTAGTATTAGTATTTTGCTTAAATCCTCGCGCACATTATTAATAAACGTCAATAGCGAATTTTATCTTAGTAGTAAACGTCATATCCATTCTTTTTTTTTAAAAAAATAAATAAACAAAGCTCTGACCTACAAATTTTCATACATTATAATTAAAAAAAGGGGCGTTCCCAATCATGAACTCGTCATTAAAGTGAATCTAGAGTGATTAATTCAAAAGAAACACGCGCGATCTTCAAAGAGAAAGGGGTCAGATGAAAAGGTAATGACAGTGAACAATCTTTCGATACTTGTGGGATGCTGACACTGTTTTTCTCCGAATCCTACGGAGTGGAGAATGCTCCTTATGAACAAACAAGTGGCGTCAGCTGTTTGAAGATTCTGTGAATGAACTCAAGGAACTTATCAGAGACTCGTATATCTTAATCCCCCTCATGTACACAATATCTTGTAGATGCTGCAAGTGAAGGCCATGGGAGTCAGAGAGAAGCAGGAGAGAAGCGTAGTGATAGAGGATAAGGAAAAATGTCAAACCTCATTGTGGTCATGAAGCAGGATGGGAGTATTGGTCATTGGAGAGAAGCCAAGAACAGGAATTCCTTTCTGTCTAACAAATCGAGAATCAGTAGTTGACGCAAGAATTTCAGGCTCTGCAAGTTTTCCTCCGGCTGATGTGATGGCCTGCTCGAAAACTAACCACCATGGATTGGAATCATCAGTTCGGGTCATCATGGGGCGTCCCATGTTGTCTCTAAGCGGTCCTTTCTCTTTTATCTGCCATAAAATCAGTTTCAATGTATCAGCAATTTTCCACATCTTTGGTTGACCATAGATGAGGCGAAAAAATTAAAAGCAAAGACAATGGTCAGAGAGTCACAGCTTTCTCATTAATTATTATTATTATTTGCTCCTGAAGTCGAATACAAATCTTTTCAGTCTGCAGAAACATGTTCAGTCCCATACGTTGTTTATATGATTCAAGGTTGGCATTGCTCATTAAAAGATGCTATCATATAAAAGTCAACAACCATATCATAAAACACAAGGAAGTACGTATTTTATGCTGGAAACTGAATTCATTTTTGAGCTTCAGAGAATTTTAAAAAGGATAGAAATTAATTAAGAAGATTACTCGGGAATCATATGCTGTGTTAATGGTCATCTAATGCAGCAGCGGGTCATAAATTTTCATGTCAAGGCAGCAGAGTTTGAAATCTAAGCTGCCAGCATAACTGTTTGAGGCCAAAGCACGTATAGTAGATCAAAAACAAAATCCAGGCACAAGGTATTTTAGGGTTTGTTTGTCAACTCTTTCCATAATCACTTTTACACGAATTGAAATAAAACTCCTCTAACATGTTTACTTCAGACTGCGTGCAATCACTTGATAAAAGTTAATCCCAAACAATTAAATTTGGACCTTTTCAATTGAGCACGCTACCCTGGACATTTTAAAGATTGGATATCAATTTGACATGCTATGGCAAAGTTCTTCTCTTACCAATAGACATAATTAACCAGATGTGATTTCTAGAGCATTTCTTCCGGCGCAAAAATCCCCACAATATCAGGATATCAAGCAGCATACGGCTTCTATATAAGGATTCACTAAACCAACTATTGGAACCATTAAGATAGAAACGAAAATCAGATTTCATGGGGATTTTAATTACCGCATATGACATGTTTCTAGGGGTTGGTGCCCATTCTTGAGCAATTCTTCTTCTCATTTCTTCTGGATCAGCTGTAGGGGTTAGCCTAAGATCGAAACCTGCTTCAGCTTCTGAAGGCTGCACATTCATTGCAAATCCCTGGACAAACCACACACCATTTATTTCAAGTTATTCTCAATATAATCAGAGGTATCATAAATTTCAAGAATAAATGTGTTTATGCAGCTCACAGTCAGTGAAGGAACCCCGGCTTTCAAATAAACGGGGTTAATCGAAATAACTTGAGAATTAGCAGCTTCACCGGACTTGACGACATCGAATTGACTCTCCCTAAACTTGCTTATAACCTCAAAGCTCTTCATCAAGTTCTCCATCGCACTATTATCATACATCGTCGACCCATGCCCAGGTGCTCCTCTTGCTTTAATTTTCACTTCCCATGGCGTCCTATCCGCATAGAACACCCTAAACTCATCACCAGGTGAGGCCTGTCCTTCATCCAACATAAAGCCAACATTTAAATCCTCAAACTCCTTGGAACCCACAAACTTGGCAGCCCCATCAAAGCCACCAATCTCCTCGTCCGGAACATAGGATAAGTGAATCGTGCGTGCAGGCGTGAAATCCTTCTCTTTCAGATTCCGAATCGCCTCTAAATACTGCATCCCAATGCATTTATCGTCCTGAGCTCCACGGGCGTAGATTCTCCCGTCGGGCTCACGGACGGCAGCGAACGGCGGGTGGATCCACTTGGATGGCTCGGCGGGGACGGAGTCGAGGTGGGAATTGAAGAGAAGAGAAGGAAGAGAAGGATCGGAGCCAGGCCATGTGAGTAGAAGAAGGGGCTTACCGGGAGAGAACTCTAGAAGTTGATGTTGGATGCCGATGGAATGTGCTTGAGATGTAAGGAAGGAGACAGCTGAATAGTAATCGGGTTCTGGGTGCGCGGTCTTGATTCTGAGGTATCGCTGGAACCGAGTGATGGGCGTGTCATCTGCTTGTGGGTGGGATGTTGAAGCTGCAGAGAGGAACAGTGATGTCGAGAAGAGCAGAGTAAGGTAAACAAGTAACAAAGGAGAACAGCGAGGAGCAGCCATGCAGAATGGGTGGGACACTACTGGGAGAGGCCGAGAAAAATTTCTACAGTCCTCTTCCAAAGTTAAGCATTTTATTTTTCAGTGATAAGATTCTATTTTGTCATTTGTGAGCCTCGTCCCTTTTCTTTTGTGGGAAGGGGAAAAAAATTTGACATTTTGTTTGTTAAACCAAAAAAGGCAGGTGCCTTTCATGTTCTTGTCATTGGAAATTTGGAATTGGATTGAGCTCATGATAAATTGCATCACTTTCGCAGATTAATATTCTCATAGAAAATAGTCCTGGTGTGTGTTGTCTTTTTTGTTTCCACCAGTCTTCTGGTTCTGCAGCATTTTTTTTTTTAATGAAATTCACTTTTCATCCAAAAAATTATATGTCCTCGTAATAAAGAAGGAATTATTTGCTCATCTTCATCAAGCTGATTTATGTCTAAGCGGAATTACAATGACCAATCTTTCTCGGAATTTCACAAGACAGCATTTTATGTACTCATAAATTTGAAACAATACCTTAATTCAATTTTTCAAAGTATTAAATTGATACCGTTCGCACTTATGTATTTATGTATAACATCTAATTTCATCTAATATAAATCTTTTTCGCATTCTCTGAAACTTAACAACGCTGATTACATTATCAATGTTCACAGGAGATTTTTCTCTCAAACTGTGCCTATCGTCAGCAGACTTCATAACTCAGTCAAATCTCAATGGCCAAAACACTCTGATTAAGCATTTACAAAGGAACCACGCATAAGAAAACGGGGGTAGATGCCCCTCACATTACGTCTGATCCAATCAAGCATTTATTTTATTCTGGGCATATAAATTCATGTGAGACTGTTCATACGTGTCAAATTTATTCGTATTAAAAAAGTTTTATATAGTAAAATGTAATTTTTTTTTATATGAAGACAACTAAACACGTATTATCTGAGATCGGACCTCGGCTTCCCGTTTGATATTAAAGTTGCAACAAAACCTATTTAAAACCTTTTTGTCAATTAGTTTTTATAACTATTTTTATGTAAATCAGAATAAAAATGCTTTCACGTACATATATCGAACTATGTATAATTATTTATATTTACCGTAAACTTACGAGCTCAGGCGCGTCAACAACGAAGCGCGTGATGCCTGACCCTTCACCATTCACGGGCCTTGTCCGGAGCTAAGAAAATATCAAAATAGTTTTATTTTTTATCAAATGGAATGGAACTAACACGATAGCCTCGAAAAGAGAAACAGAGCTTTTACTTACCTCAACCAAACGCCGAAGCAAAAGAGAATCTGAGATCTGCGCCCGTTGTGATTGTTTTTGATCTGCTTCCAAGTTGACCTTTGCTTATCTCTAATGGCGAAGGATCTTAAGTTGTGCTCTCAAACAAGGCTATTTCTTCTACCACTCATGCTTTCCCTTTTCTGCTTTGTGAGTCTCCTTCTACCTCGTGCAGAGGCCATATGGCTGAGCATTCCCAGCTCCGGAACCAAGTGCGTATCTGAGGAAATCCAATCTAACGTCGTCGTCTTGGCCGATTACGTTGTGGTGGCCGATCATGCTGACGCCCAACACCTTCCCACTATTTCGGTCAAGGTATAATCTTTATTTTCATCCTTTTACGTTTCATTTGCAATCACTTTCTACTTCCCTCTTTTTTATTTATTTATCAATATCAATCTCAACGATAATTTTCCGCTTCTTATGCGGTCAGGGTGGCCAGTTTGATATTTTAGCCCGGTTTATGCTTTTCAATTCACTTAATTTTCGGGAAATAAAATTTCAGTTTCGCAAATGGGGCTGGCCGGCTTGGTCTGTTTGACGACTCTCGAAATTGGACAATTAGTTAAACGTCCTTGAGAGATACTGGCATAAAACAATTTGCAATGTGAGAACTAAAATTGACGTAATCATTTCGGATAAGAAAGGGGAAATCAGGGTTGATGGCTAATCTTGAATTCTGAGAGCCTTGGGATCTTCCTTGAATTCCCTACGTTGTTGTAGATCGGCGACTGAGTTATAAACTCGATGTCTTCCCCGTGTCTCTGATTTGCTATGCTATAATGCTGTGAGCTAGGATTAGTCCGTGTCTATGCATTAACGGATCAATCTAATTGGGATTATAACGAAGAGTAATATCTGGAACCTTCATCAGGTAACATCTCCGTATGGAAACAATCTTCACCACAATGAAAACGTTACCCATGGTCAATTTGCATTTACAACTACAGAGAGTGGGAACTACTTGGCTTGTTTCTGGGTGAGTGGTCAACATCAAGACGGCACAACCACAAGTCTCAACCTTGAATGGAAAACTGGAATTTCTGCTAAGAATTGGGAGACAGTTGCGAGGAAGGAAAAAATTGAGGCAAGTCTCCAACCTTCATAATGTAATATTTATATGGAGTCTAGACCACAGAGAGTAACGCCATTTTTTTCCCCACATTATTTCTAGGGTGTTGAACTTGAGCTGAGGAAACTTGAAGGGGCAGTGGAAGCCATCCATGAGAATCTGATTTATTTGAAGAATAGGTAAATCTACTTTTATTATCAGTAAGAATTCTCTTCCAGTTCAATCCATGTGTTCTCACTATGTGAATTGAGGCTTTTTCTTCTTATTTCTTTGGCTGCATTGGGTGGAAATTTATGTCATGGGGTTGGAAAACATATATCCTGCTAAATATAAAGATCTCCATGGGATAAAATTATGTTCAGATGTTAGGAATGGTGATAATAAAAGGATCCATTTCCATTTCCATTTCTTTTCTGTTCTTGTAGTGCCTATAGAGTCATTCTCACTATGACTCTGTTCTGTTCATTTTTAATCTTTTTCAAGAGCAAGACTACAAGAGTTATCTTTTTTCTACGAAGTTATTATTTTTATTTATATTCTATTCTATATTTTAATCAACGGAATAATTTCTCCCGTGGACTTTCTTTGTAAGACTGATTGCATGGAAAGCAGGGTTGTCAATATGGGCCAAACTATGGGCGTATATGTTAATTCTATAGAAGCGTGGGCTATGGGGCTAAAACAACATTCATTTGAAAGAGCACTTTTTAACTAGTCCCAATTTGGCCGAATTCTAGACTCGGTGCATAATTTTTTTAAAAAAATTAACTGAATTCATATTTTTAGAGCTTACCCTTGGGGCCAACCCACAATATTAACATAATTGGGTTAGGCTAGAATTTCTTTAATACATTGGGAGGGTTTGAATCCTTAACCTCTACCTCCGCCTAACCCAACCACTTTTGCCACATGAGCTAATCTCAGGTGGCCAGGTTGGTTATAATTTTTGTAAAATAAAAAAGGTCCTAAGTGCATGTTTGGCAAATCTTCAAAACCTTAGTTTTGAAGGAAAACCAAGGTTTTGAAAAAGCGGTTGACAAACATGTTTCAAAAATGCAGAATAGCTTCTGGGTCCAAAACCATGGTTTCAGAAGTGGTAGACAAACATACTTTTTTCTCCAGAATAGCTTTTAACTTTCAAAACCATGGTTTGGAGGTGGAAACCATGGTTTTCCAAAAAGCTATTCTTTCCAGCTTTTTCAGAAGCTATTCTCCATAATCTATTCTCTAAAAGCTATTTTACGCAATCCAAGGCAGAATCTATTCTCCACAGCATTTACCAAACATGCTCTAACTCGTCCTAAAAAGCTTAGGTCCTTTGAGGGAATTTCTATCCTAGGAGACTGAATTTCAAGCCAAACCCAGTAATATACGTTATTGTAGTACAGAGGTAAAAAACAAAGAAAGAACGAAAGCAAATGATAGTTAGTTCAATTGGCAAAGATTTAACTCATATTTCATGGGAGAGTGAGTTTAAATCTTTTTGTCAATGTAAGGACGTCACTAGAATAAGTTGTACGTATTTCTGTAAGGTTTTTTTAAGTCATGAGGTTTACCGTTATCTTGATGAGCTTTAAGATTCATCTAGAGGTAAACAAAAGAAAAGGACCTAGAAAGCATGCTTTGCATATTTGTGTCCTTTCAGATCCTGTCATCTGCTGATTATTGTGGTTCTCTTCGGCACTTTTGAAAGTTTCTTTTGTTGGGCATTGGCACAGGGAAGCAGAGATGAGGGAAGTAAGTGAAAAAACTAATGCTAGAGTGGCTTGGTTAAGTATAATGTCTCTTGGAGTTTGCATTTTGGTTGCAGTTTTCCAGCTTTGGTACCTGAAGCGCTACTTTCAGAAGAAGAAGCTCATATAGATACCGTTTTCTCATGAAAAATCTAGGACTAGTTGATATACTTGGACTTGCTGCTGGGGGTGAGTTTCACTCAAAAAATGCAGAATTGAGGATACGTGTTACTTTGATTTGCCTGAACGGAATGATGTTAGATTTTGATAATGAGTATATGCTGATTGATCGGGTCATCAGAAATATAGTGATTCAAACCAACTATTGAATTTTGTGAGGTTGGCGTATTGAGTTAACGCGCTGTACGAATACGATGATCAGTCTGTACATGCAAGTTCTTCATGCTCCCCACTCAACTCTATCTTATACGTAAGGAATCATGTTAGTATCATTTTATATTTTGTGAATAGATTACGACGTGCCATGTCTTGAATGGAACGAAGTTTCTTGGGTCAATGAAGCATCGGTGAGGAGAAAAGAGGGGTCAGAGAGTCTTAAATTTATTCATGTAACAGCTGGGAAGCAGTTACAGTGCTAAGCGTAAAGTTTAATTTACCTTACTAATCTGATCTGGATAATCCAGATTTAAACTTTTAAAAAATCTATATTTTTTTTTAAAAAATTATTCCAATAGATGTAGAATAAAAAATAAAAATAATTTCTCAACAACTATTTGTTTAAAAATTTTTTTACTTAAAAATCATTTTTTTTAAAAGTTTAAAACTGGATTGTCCATATCAGATTAGTAGAATAAGCTAAGTTAAACTATGTGTTTAGCACTGTAATTAGTTCCGACCAACTGGTGTTTGCAAGAGAGTATTGTGTTAATTCTTTATGGTGATTCTAATAATTCAGTGGTTACAGCGGCCACCATTTTGAGAATTGAATTGACCGAATATATAGAACAACATATTGAACGGACAATGTTGAAAAGCCTTTGTATTATTCTTTTTTCATACAACTTTCTTCAAATATTGTTAGACCCACTTAGAAATAATTCTTTTAAAGACAATTTTTACATTCCCATAAATTTAAATTCAAAACTTTGTACTTAAACGGTGAAAATACTTCCAATTAGAACCAACCTCACAATGCAGTGAATTTGGTTTGCAATGCGTTTCTTATTCACATATTGTAACACAACAAAAAATAAACAGCATACCACAATAAGCTCGGCCCTTGCAGTGTCGTGCTTCCAGGCCCGAATTAATCCAATGTGATGGATTTATTTCTGGTACTTGTTGGGTGCTTTGCGTTGGAAGCAAGAGGAATTGGCATATCACGAATCTGGGTCCAGTGACTTTATATTTTCGACCACAAGCATGGTTCCACTCTGAGGAAAGATTCCTCTTCACATCACGGCATTCCAATCGACATTATTCTCGTCACGAAACACCAGAGCTATAAAATTGCAAACCTTTTAGCAAATAATTGAAGAGACACTTTCTCCTTTATATCCCACAATCATATCACTCGAACTCTGTTTCAACTTGGGGTGTATTATTAAATTGCTCTTCACCTTGCTTTCTCTCACAGATTTAGTGGAGGCTAAAGTTTGATGTGAGAGGCTTGAAAGCAATTATAATACCCTCACAATAACAAATTCTCAACTTTGGTCCATCCATTCTCCACCTGGGTAACATGTTGTAGGGTGGAATCATAAAGTTAAGATTATGGCAGCCAATTTCAGGATAAATTTAGGTCCATTTCATTATCCATTTTGGTGAATAATGCCCATCCAATCCTAATAACGCAACTCATCAACAAAGCCAACAAGATATTCTATAAAATCAACGTTTTTGTTTCTTGCTCATGTTATAGTGAATGGATTATACATGACCGATAGCGCCTACCTACTACGTTGAAAATAAACCTTCGTGCATGTCGCTTAGGATAGGCCAAAATTACAGTTGAGCTCCAAAGTAAATTACTTTAACGAGCCAAAAGGATGATGATCATGGTTCTTCTTTTGTCAACAATGCTTTGGACCTCAATCCGCAGATAAATGTCTCCACCGCCTTTTGATCCTTTTGTACGTTTACCCCTCCATGGACGCCTCTTCTTTAATCTTCGGATCATACATTTTCTGTTTTCTTTCACACTTGAATTCATATCCTAATGGCTATGGCTGGGTCGCACCACTCATAATTTTACAGGTTGGCTTTCCATGAACATCTCTTCCGTAACGCATGCCCAAAACTTCATCTACCAAATTAAGCTTTCGTTTCATATTCATTTCAGGCGATGCTTTTGCCGATACCTTTTTTTGAAAAAAGCAGTGGTTCTTAATTAATGCGTCACCAACATATAACAAATTAACTTTCTAACATAATTGCGGTATTCAGGAATGCTTTGCACATCCATCTGATTACGTGTTTGTTACTTTTTAAAAGCTATTTGCTTATTAAATTTAAAAATATGTTCATCTTTTTGACGAACAATAATCCATACCTGGTGGCTGACTATGTGGAGGTGAGGGTGGGCAAATGTTCCTCTCACTAGCTACATGCAAATATATATTATAAATTTTGAAAAAGATATTATTGTTTTTTACTTCTCTGCTTTTTTAATTTTAATAAACTCAAATCAGCATAAAACACTTGCTCGCATACTAATTAATCATTTTCTTAGATTTTTTTTTTTTTGAAAATGAAGCAGTCAAAAATTTTCTGGATTTTTGAATAGAAAATTATGAAAGACTGTTGAAAAATAAACTCCCACGAGATGAGCAATAATTTGACAAAACCTGGTAAATCATAAACCTCCGATGATAACAAATTAGAATTGATTAATAACATTTTCTTTTAGACAAAAGAGGGCCACTTAGAATTATGGACCTACGATTCAAACATGAAAATTAAAAATTATTAACGATATTTATTTTTAACAAGTGATAGTTAAAAGACTAATATTATTTTAAATTTTGATTCTGAATTTATCAATGAAAATAAAATGACATTAAATGTTAACGGCTCAAATTGCTGGGGTGTGTGTGTGTGATTGTGTGTCTTTTGCACATTATTCATATACTACACTTACCAAATGAGTTGGCCAGAGAGTCCAAGAGATCACTTCACTTTTTAATATTCTTTCATAATTTAAAGTCTCTTTTGTTATCATAATAATTAAATTTGTTTTTTATATGTTTGTCAAAAGTTGTTGGAAACGTCCCATTTTGCAATTTGGAAACTGCACATGTAATATTTTAACTTAAAGCAGCATTTCATCCTCGGAATATCCTTGAAATAGTGATCCCTCTAAAAACCTCCATAATTTATTGAGCAGCAATGTTTCCAAAAGCTTCTGGCCCAATGGAAGCAATTAAAGTTCTTATAGTTCGTTCTCTGTATAGTACATTAATCCAGTATACGTCCAAATTCTAAGTGCGATACAGGCACCAAAGCACCAAGAAGATGCCAAGACAAAACGAAAGTGCTTTGAGTGTGGTAACATTTTCTCCAGTTTGGCTAAAAAGTTAGACCAAACTTTCAAACAAGCCATCAATAAAGGAAAAGCAGCCACCATACCTGGAACTCTTAGCTATTCTGCAGAAATATTTGGAACGTAACGAACGGTTTTATCTGGTAGATGTTCAGAAAACCTTGCTAGCTAAGCAAGCTTTCTATTTACCACCTTGCTCGCACTCAGTCTCAATCTGAAAAGCATTAGTAATAATCATCAATGTTCAATTAATTAAAGAAAATAAAAGCTTCTTAACTAATTTCACTTTCCGGGGTGTTGTGAGGTCTTCGTCAGGCATGCATGCATGCTGAACTGGAAAACAACTAAGAGCTATCTTCACAGATGTTAAGTGACCATAACATCAACAACTAGAGAGGAAGAAAAGGAAATCCAACTTGATGAGCTATCTGTTGGAAGTAATTCTCGTTTTGACAAATATACGAATCTGACCTGTATCCTGGTATCGCATTATCTTTAATTTATGTGCTTATCCACAAGCTTAATTTGTTATGATACAATAGATCAATGACTTTGAAATCATATCTGCAGGCTCCCTCTCGCCTTGAAGTTTAGTGGTAAAAAGAAAAAGAAAGGCTAAAAAATATCTCCCTTCCCCTCTCTCTCCAATCTTTCATTATCGTCCAATATATACTTATCTTAAGTAAGATTAAATGAAAGTTTGGTTTCATGTGGGGTGAGATAAGAAATCTGCATGATCTGGAATTAAATTGGTGCACAAAGTAAGGCATAGTCTGCTGCATTAATGAAGGCTCCACTTACATTTAAAAAAGAAAATATATATATAGAGAGAATAACATTTCAGTCCCTTATCAGAAAATTATTGATTGATAGTACATACGGTTATTGTAAACACTCTAGTCCCTGTTTGGCCAAAAAAAAAAAAACACTCTAGTCCCTGAGATGTATGATTACTAGTGTCTTATATTTAAGATAAGAAGTAGTGTAGTATATTAAATTAACTAAAATTTTTAAGTAGGGACTAAACTGTTAATAATTTGTTTACAAGAAGCTAAAATTTCATACTACCTAAAAAAATATATCCAGCTCAAGTTTATGCCCTCCTACTACGTACCACCTAACCTGGTCACTTTTCTTCTTCTTTGGATTTTTTTTGTTTACACTTTTTATTTCCCACATTCTATTGCGTGAGTTCTTTTATTAATTATATTGCGGTCACACTTTTACTGCATCATAAAATTTAGAATTAATTGTTAACAAATCTAGGCTTTTCTATTCAACATAATTAACCACAATATATAACCGACATTAAGTATACATTTAAAATCACATTCTCATGTATATTTGATTCTTACCATCTGAACTAATCTCAAGCGGTAATTTTAATTACAAAGTTGATATATATTTAACATGAACAAAAATATGCGAAGTTTGGATCTGGGTGTACTATTCCAGGGGATTCTTCAGGCTCAATAATATATTCGCATAAGAAAAAGTCTAACAACATTTATTCGCGCAAGCAAAATCTATGCGAGTTATATTCAGCTAATTGTTTCGGTCGACAAAATGATATATGTTGTCAGTTTCCTTTACAATTTCCCTCTGGCACGGCAAAATTAAAGGTAACCGGGTTGAATTCAATTGAGACTTGTTCTCTTAATGTTATTTTTTTGGATCTTCAGTTGACTATTCAAAGAGAATCATTAGTTTTTCCTACTTAACTCAATTCCAGTTTATATTATCATTGTATATCGAACCTAACACAAATGGATGCAAATTAAAGTTGGGTCGAATGTCCTCCGGTGGGACGTCTTACCTACGGATAACGTCATGGACACATGACAACACCAGCATTAATCTTGGTTTCCTTTTTGGTAAGATACCAGAGCTTCAATTGCACACAATTACATGGTTGTTATGTTTTGAAAAGGAGCACCTCCACAGGTAAAACGTAGAATTAAATAATAAGGCTAATTAAGCTAGGCGAGTGTAGAGTTGGGGCGTAAATTGAGAGCATAGGGCCTATTATTTTAATCTAAGAGTTGGTGTATATAAGGAAGGGCTTGCATGAGAAGATGTAATAAGTAGAAGAACAGCTAGAATGAGCGAAGTGGTTAGAGAAGAAGAGAGAGTGGGGAAAATGAAGAGAATTGGGAGGCTGAGTAAAACAAAGCCATATTTGCTCATGCTTGGCCTCCAATTTGGGATGGCTGGCAACTACATATTCGGAAAGGACATTCTCGACCGTGGCATGAGCCGTTTTGTCTTCATTGTCTACCGTAATTCCATGGCCTCCTTCTTCCTCGCTCCTTTCGCCTTCTTCCTCGAAAGGTCCCTCCCTATATCTCCCCCCCCCCCAATTTTCATGAAGAGCTAGCCTAGATAGCTAGGTTGAGCCATGCATGTATTTTTAACACAAGTTCTTGTGTTTTTATGCAGGGGAAATAGACCGAAGATGACAGTCCCTGTTTTTCTACAGATAATGGCACTGGGATTTCTTGAGTACGTAGAACATCTGATAATCAAACTTTATTTTTTAATAACATGCAGGCATGCCATCACACACGCAACACGAAGTGGCTGTGTCTATACATATGTATGTGTGTGATAATATATATATATATATATATAAATGAATGTGTCAGGCCGGTTTTCAATCAGAGCTTCACTTACCTGGGGATGAAATACACATCAGCTTCGTTCGCTTCTGCCATAGTGAACGCCGTCCCCTCCTTCACGTTTCTGCTGGCAGTCATTTTCCGGTAATTAATGATGGACTAGCGCATTTCTGAATTAGTAATTAATAATTAACTGATGATATATATATATATAGATATATGAATAACGAAAACAGGAGACAAATAATAATGAAGTTGATGGATGAGAGTGCAGGATTGAGAGGATAAAAGTGAAGGAGGTAAGGAGTATAGCGAAAGTGATAGGGACAATGGTAACGCTTGGAGGGGCGGTGGTGATGGCAACCTATAAGGGACCAGGATTCAGTATATTCAACTCAGCCGCCAAAGCACAGCACGAAGGCGGCGGCACTAACCCTGGCCACCATAACAGCCAGACCAGTGGAGCTCTCTACATACTAATGGGATGCGGGGCATTGTCGGTCTTCTACATTTTGCAGTCGGTGACAGTGAAGAGATACCCGGCGGAACTGTCACTGGCCACACTTATATGCATGTCAGGCACTCTGCAGGCCACGGCGGTGGCGCTCGTGGCAGAGCCTCACTCTCACTCATGGGCCATCGGTTTGGACTACCGTCTCTATGCCCCTCTCTACACGGTTTCTACCCTTCTCTCTTCAATTCCTCTCCTCCTGCCTGCTGCTCACTCACTAATTATCGCAGTTTAGTTAATTATCCATGTTAGTTAAATTGGTTACTTAAAATTACTTGATCAGTTGATCTCCTTAAAGCCATCCCATATTTTAAAAAATATCCTTAATCATAAGTTCTTACCCATCTCTTTCAATCCTTTCCACCATAATTTTCAGCAATTTTCATACCATGCTATTTAAAAAATATTGATTAATTGTTTCGTAGATTTTATGAAATGATTTGTTAAAAAAAAGATAAAAAAGCTTTTTAGAGGTAAGTTGTAAATACAAATATTGGGGTATTGTTTGAGGGATTGCATCATCATCATCTTGCTTTTAGAAAAATAGTCAATACTTTTTTTTTTTGTTGGTACAAAAAATAGTCAGTAATCAACGAGCTTTTACGGGGACTACGTGCCCCTCCTGCTCCATCTTTGAGCCTTGGTTTGAAAAGTTCGGCCTTACCGGAGCCTTTTCAGATAATATATTCAATGTTCCTGTTAATGGCCCGTGTGCTGGGCCATGCGGTATGGGCCCTCCATATGTTGTATCCAGCCGTATTTTTTTTTTTTTTGGCTTCAGTATCCAGCCGTAGTTTATTCACAAAAAATAGAGGATAGGTTACAAAAAAAAAAAATACTCTTTACAACTTATGGATAATACAATAAAATAATAATTTATTACATATTATACACACACTTTTTTTAATATAATCTAATAATTGATGACAACATATATAAATAAAAATTTTAAAAAGCTGTAGTAATCATAAACAGTGCAATTTATTTGGGCCTTCCATCCATGTAGAGGGTTAATAAATAGTATGTCAGTAAAAATATGAAGAGGAAACTATCTCAAACATGAAAAGGAGATCATGGGTATGGATATATAATTAGAATACACACACACATATTCATGGTTGATATAATAAATGAAGGAGTAGTGAGGATGGGAGGGTAAATGCGCAGGGGATAGTGAGTTCGGGGATAGCTTATTACGTGCAAGGTGTGGTCATGAAACTAAGAGGCCCTGTCTTCGCAACCGCCTTCAATCCTCTCTGCATGATCCTCGTTGCCGCTCTTGGCTCCCTCCTCCTCCACGAGCAACTCCATCTCGGAAGGTACATATATATCTTCGTTCTGTATATCTTTCAAATGAATTCATATTCGCGTTTAATTAAATGTTGGACGATATACAGTATTATAGGAGGAATCATCATCGCTGTGGGCCTTTACTCTGTGGTCTGGGGTAAAGCCAAGGACCAACCCCCACCACAGCCTCATCCTGCTGCAACTGCAGCTGATCCCAAGCTAGACATTACTACTCATCACAGCGTGGATCAACTCCAGCTCGATCTCCAGTTATCTAAAATGGAAACTCAACAACCAAACGCCAAGCTCTCTCAACTCTCTCATCACTAATGCATGCCTCCTTCATGCAGCTTCTTGATCTCATGTTATATATCACTTTTCCAATAGAAGCACATGGCGGTGTGTCTCTTGGCTTTATGTTAAAGATTTTGTTTTAGGTTGTTTCATGTACTCTAGGTGCTCCTTATGTATAGCTGGTTTCACTAAATATGTCTCGTACATGTCATCTATCTATATCTACTTATCACTAGCTGTTTTATCTTTTGCCTTAAATTACTAATAATGAACCTCATCATTATATCGAGAAATACTTACATACTCTCGGAGTGCCACGTCATCCATACTCTGTCCAATGAAAATGTTCCAAGTGTCCTCTATTGTGATCCCATATCCCATAAATTTCTCATAATTATTCCTCTTTTTCCATAATAAATATCAATTGTAATGAGTTATGGAAAAATGAAAATAATTAGGAGAAATTTATGGGATATGATATCACAATAAATGATATTTGGAACATTTTCATTGGGAAAAACATGAATGACGTGGCACTCCGGGAGTACATAAGTATTTCTCCATTATATCATATTATATACTCGGCGGCTTGTGCAGCATCATGCTTTCCATTTCCGGCCAGGCGCGATCGAGAAAGGAACTTCCCAGCGAAGAGGATGAATCACATTCATTTAATTCATGATAGGCGGGACGATAAGTTTGGTCATTTATTAAGTGAAATCTATCAAGGAAATTAAGAGTTGAGATGCATTTTATTTTACACTTTATAGTGCAAAATGATGAGTCAAAGTGATACTTCCCATGACTATCCTTTGCACTTTGCGGTGCAACTTCAAAAATATCCTAACTGTATAGCTTTTATCTATATATATGGAACTCGCATTGACGTTACGTAAGTTTCCAAAAATGAATTCTTGCACAATGACTGATCACATCTCAAACATGACGTCATATATGTAGTTTTGACTCTGAATGAATCATGGGTATCTTTATTTATTCCGCACCATCATTCTGCCAAAAAAATAAAATCCCAGAATATACATAATTAATCAGATTCACTCTTCATGTATAAATTAATGATAAGCATATAATTTTGATGATTTCCAATATATAGTATGATAATGATGCTACGTTCCGGTTGAACAATAATGCATGGCGAAATACGATTCCAATAGTTAGGGGGCAGCCGAATCTGGTTGCAATATATATCACGTCCGCAAAACAGAGCATCGTGTTACTCAATTCCTGTTGTATCACAAACTTGCTTTATGCTTTTATCTTTATGCTGTATCTTCAGTATGCGCTGTGCATTGAATGATAAGTTCAGAGAAGCTTCAAAATGAAGAGGATAGGATGGAAAGGTTGAAGCCCGCTTGAGGTATTCAAGGTCAAGGCTTACTTGGGAGTACAGCTATATAACCCAACTAACCAGTCTTGCATAAATGCATGTGTCTAATTAGTTTACTATCACTGATTGTTCTTTTGTTTCTGTCATGCTTCCATAGAGTTCAAATGAGCTAATCAAAGACAACTCGAGTCATTTTGTGTTATCCGTGTTTTGAAAATGGAGAATGGGGCGATGTGAGATCGTTTAGAGCAGCTGCATATATTCGTATACCACTTTATTGTGGGTAAAAAAATATTAGATATCATGAATTTTATACATGTTTAACTCAATTTCAATTACAATTAGTCTATTCATCTCGATTTAAAGTTTAGTTCAATTTTTTTTTTCCAGAAAAAAGAAGTGTTAGTCAAAATATAGTAATGGTGTGGGTATGTAATTAAGGTGGTGGATGATGTTGTGAGCGCACTTCCCATTCAATTTGGAAAAAGGGATTTATATTGGTGACAATGGGCATGCGCATTTATAAGTAAAAAAGATTCATAATGAATAATATCTTAAAGCTTTTAAATAGTACTTATGATTAAAAAAATTCCCAAACTCGATACATTATCTGAATAGGCTCCATACCTAGTTAATACATGCAAAACAATGTTTTAAATAGATAAAAAATAATTAAAATATTTTATATCCTACAACAATTTAATGAAGTAGAAATGAGTGCACACAAGTGAAAGCCTGTAATACGAATATAGTTTAATATGAGACTAGAGATTGACCTTTTAATATCTGGGGATTAACTACCATGGTTTCAATTTTTTCTCTCTTTTTAAACAAAAAACATTTAAGCGAGTTAATTTTTGGACTCACTAAGTACTATATGTTCAAATAGTTTTTATAAAGTTATTGATAAATTACCCACCATCTAGATCATTACATTAATTAAAAACAAGAGTTGAATGGAACTAATGTTTCTGTCGTGAGGTATGAATTACTTCGTTACCAACTAAACTAATGGTCTCCTTGTTTTCCACCCACACACTCTCTGGATCAGAACCACTGTCATGATGTATAAAACAGATGACGTATAGGACTAGCGGCATTCATGGTGACCTGTGAACATGCATGCTGATCATGATGATGACGCATACACATGCA